>MJUU01002475.1:91309-135289 GCA_002080025.1 Modiolus philippinarum
TATACAATTATGGCACTTCCACGAGATCAATATGGGGTTTAACGGAGCAATCAAGTAATATTGAACGAGGGTTTATCCCGAGTTCAATATTATCTTTTGCGCTCCGTTAAACCCCCATATTGATTGAGTATGGAAGTGCCATAATTGTTTTATTATATTTGATTGACATGGCTGAAGTCACTGATGACGAACAAACGAGGCAAACGAACGAGGCATGGTATATCTATTGTGGGTGTTAAAGGGGTGTGGCCTGTAAACGTCAATCAAAGTTAGTGTGCAATATGGTGATTTATCATGATCAACTGTGCAATATGATGTTTTATTGAGTAGATACATTTCTATACTTTATACATAAAAACAAAAGTATATCTATTGTGGGTGTTAAAGGGGTGTGGCCTGTAAACGTCAATCAAAGTTAGTGTGCAATATGATGATTTATCATGATCAACTGTGCAATATGATGTTTTATTGAGTAGATACATTTCTATACTTTATACATAAAAACAAAAGTACAAATATAATAATCGGTTTTATCATATACTTACTCAAGATATGTGTCTTTTTTGCAAATGTCATAAAGAAAGAATTAAGCCAGTCATATTTTCAGGGGGTGTAATATGAAATCCATATTACACTAGCGTGTAATATGAAATCCGTATTACATGGGGTAAAATATGGAATTTTTCGACATGGCGACTAACGATTTTCCACTTCATGGAATTAACACTGATTCACATATTTCAGAATAATTTCACCGTCTCAAGTTATAAATAAATACATCTATGTACTGGGAACAAGCAACATTTTTGTGGATTTTTAGTGTACTGCCGTCACAAATTTCATCCTAGTATATAGTTCCAGTTAATGACCCGCGCTGTTATGAAAATACTTTTTTTTTTGTGAAGAAAATTACCAGTGTTAGCAAAGATTAAGCGAGAAGTTCACATTGAATCAATTTTCAGCTATTCCAGGACCCTTTTATAAGCGTTGACAATAAATGTAAGTGTTTATCACACACAAGAATAAGCTATGGCGAAACCAAATTCGCATTAGCACGATCTTGTGTGAAAATGTTGCAAGCAATATCTTTACAACTTTCAGTACAAATGTGCTTATATTTAATGGTAGGAGATACATTCGAATTAACTGTATTTTCCGTTTGAAAATACCCTGTCTGTTGATAACCAAACACCAAACAATAGGGAACTATCTGTCAGTGAAATGTAAAATATATACGAAAGAAAAAAGTGAGGTGGCAAGTCTATTTCCCCGCCTATACTCATTAGTGAACATTTTATTGTTTCATTTTAGTAAAAAGCGAGCGGTCTACATTGAATTTGCTTAACAAAATAAATACAAAATACCGTTTAGATATGATGTCCAAAATGAAACCAATATGTTCCCTTTGAAACAAATTCTGTTGCAAACGACACTGATCACAGATGAATAATTTTGTTTTATATGATTTCATTTTGAAAGAAATAAAGAAGAGTAAAACTGGTCAAGTGTTGGAGTATATGATAAATAGTTTATGATATGGCATTTTTCATATCATATCCCATATCATCCCTCGACCCATATTAGCCCTCTGGCCTTTGGCCCTCGGGCTAATATGAATGTCTCCGCATGATATGGGATATGATATGAAAAATGCCATATAATAATCTCTGTTTGTTAATTAACTTAAGTGTATTTCAGTTAATATGTTTAAAACTGCCATTTCAATACGGGTGATCAAAGTACATGTTGTGTATGCCAATATGATCTAAACTAGGCCAATATGATTTTTTTCCATATTGGCCTAGTCCAATATTGGATTTATCATAGCTCCTCGTGATTTATCGTCTCTCATTAAAATAAGCCAATACTGTATAAATTGTCGTCTGCTGTCTTGTTTTGACAATATGTAACCTGTTTTAAAATAAAAAAAATAAAGAAATACTGGCAAGCAATAGATTGAAGTTAATTAATAAAGGTATCATTGTAATGTTTTTCATATTGACATAGTTATGATCCTCGGTAAGTCATATGACTTACCTCGAATTCTATAACAATACTAATATAAAAACATTACGCAATAATACTATATTATTATGTATTTGTCTTAGTCTCATGAGCATGCAGTCAATATCATGTTGTTCATTAATTACAAAACATTTGAAAATTAATGCTTAATCCACATGCTATTGAGATATCAGTAAAAAATCAGGGCCGTAATAAAAATAAAGGACATGGACAAAAAAAAAATCGAAAAGGGAAAACAATTCTAATCGAACAAAAATCAAATATTTCATCAGTGTCGTCGGTGATCTGTTCAGGTTCTACTACTAGTAACATTTTTATAAAAGTATGGTATGGAATTTAGCGTTTAAGAGGAATAAAAAATCTCAACTTGTTGCCAAGTTTAAAAGCTCTTAATTGTTTATAATTTGATTCTTTGATATCATATACACTATGAACACCTGAAAAGTCCTTAAGCATATGTAAATAACTAACAAAATATCGAAGTTACTGTAAATTAAATTTCTGCATATGCGCATTTCAACAACTTATGTCTCTTCAGTGCAGGTTAAATCAAAACATTTAAAAATCTAAGAACCGAGATATGTGTAAAAGCTGATAGAGAACAAATTGTCAATATGATCTAAAATGTAAAGCCACAATCAGCTTAGGACAGAGTTATGCAAGAGGGAGATATTCATTTAGATTTTAAAATTTAAGATACAGTGCATCAAAGTCTAAATAATTGAAAGTAATCACCTTTTTGTTTCATTTCGTTTGTATTTTGAATGTGTATCAGAAGCAATAAATGCTTTAGGGACCGACCATTTAACCTGAAAGGGGCGGGGGGGGGGCGGTTATTGTTTTTTTTCTTTATTTTTTTTCACGTGTATCAACAAAATATTTTTTTCCAAAATAAAATTTTTTTTTTTGGACAGAAAGCCCCCTTCAGAATTTTTTTTTTCATCATTTTGGCAGCCAAAATATTTTTTTTCACAAAAAATCAGGTCAAAAATATTTTTTTAGAAAAAACCATAGCCCCTCCCCCCCCTTTTCAAGTTAAATGGTCGGTCCCTTAGTTTATGAAACCAGTTTTTCAGGTAGTTTTCCCGCTGATTTGAATATCATCTAACGTTATGGTATGCGTTCCTCTTTAACTAAAGATAGATCATTAGTATTTTTGTAACGAAAAATAAATGACATTTTTTTTCTTATTTTCAAAAGCAAGTCTTGCATAAATACAAATCTTGCTTCATATCAAAATATAAATTTACCAAACTTGACAGAATATTTGTTTTCAATTAGTTATAAACCTTACGCTAAACATTAAACTTAAACTCATTTCTGGGTCAGGATGAAGCTTGAAAGTCAACTATTGTTTGTAGAAATGTACTGATTCTTAGCTTTGAAAGATGCTTATCCAAGTAGAATTGTCATTTTTTTTCAGCTATGGTAACACAACATCAGAGTAAATTTTTTAATCTTGCAAGGAATTTTCTAACATTCAGAATCATTTTGAAGTATACTACAATTATATCTCAACATCTGCTCGAATATGACCCCTCCCGACATCGTAATCGTTTTTTTAGGGTGTCCGGCTACAGAGCTGCCAGGCGCCTCTCAAGGTTGTCGATAGGAAATGCCCTGCCTATGCGGGGTAGTCAGGTTATAATACGGCAAGCCTGACCGCGAACCATTGTATCTAAACTGTTTGAAGAAACGCCATGCACCATGCAGTATAAAGACCCTTCTATATTTTTCGAAAGAGGGCAGACTCGCTGGGAGTCGTATAGGAGTCTAAATTTCCTGCCCCTTCCAGTTTTCCACTTTTCCAGTGGCAATGAAAACTCGTTGCCCCGGTTGTCCCTTCCACCTTTATATCTTTTCTTCTGTTACTTATATTTTTTTTTAAATTGATTAACTTTTTCTCATCCTAATATGACTGACATATTGCTCACTTGACGTTAAACTCCAACTAAGAATCAATTAATGAAAGGCATCAAAATGAAAGAAAAGGGCAAAGGTAAGATTTTCAACGTTTGAACTTACAGATATTCACGTGTAAACATGAGTTTGGTTGCAAAACGTGTAGGATATGAAACTAGTAGTTTCAAGTGAAACCCCGACCTTGGGCAATGGTTAGAAGCACAGTACCTGAGAGGGAAGTACTCACAGAATGATAACGTTAATTAAAATACATGACTGGTCAACCATTCGCTATGATTTCTATTACCTCAAATTGATCTCGAAACTTCAATCATTTAGCATATAAGTTTGTAAAACTTTTTTTTGTTTTCTTACATTCACACAAAGGCGATTGTCCAATAGTTTTTACGTACCTTGGCCAACGTTAAGGAGGATATGATTATGTGAAAATTCTATTTTATTTTTATCTAAATAATTTCAATAATGGAATGTATTTCAAAACAATTTGCAAAACAAGTGTTCCTTCAATTATTATAAAACACAATTCCTTACAGCTTTGGTATACTTACTGCCATAATTATTATTAAAAAAGGGTGATGTTCTTTTATGCTTACCCGATCAACATTTTATTATTCTAAATCGGCGACAAAAGCAATCATAACGCATCGTTAATTTCAACTTTAATTCCCATTGCTATCGGTTATTTTTTTTAACAATAAGCAGCCCTTTTCATTGTTTATTGTAATAAAAAACGGACAATATTTTATAAAGTAGTTTTGTTTTAAACATTTTGTCGCGGAATTCAGTGTACACATTTAAGTTTTACTGGGATAATTTTGATAGCAAATGTTTTAATAAGTGAGGAAGAGCTTGAACCGTTTGTGATAATTTTATGTATTTGTATTTGAACTACTTTATAGAGCTTAACTATAGCAGAAAAAAATAAATCCCAGATTAATCCTGCCTCCTGGTATTATATTGCAATCTAAGTTTTTTGGCTTATTGTAAATTTAATTGCCAGATAAAGATTATTATATAGAGGGTCCTCGCTCACATTATGCATGTTATGTTAGTAACAATACATATTGATTGTTGCAGCTACTGTAACTCCATGTAAGTTTAACTGCATTCACAGTTCAATGCATTACACATACATCGAAAATTATTTGATTCTATTATCAAAATAAAAAAAATGAATTCTCTAATGATATGTCAAGTTTAAACCGGTTTTGACCCGTTAGATAAATTTTCTTTATTCAAAGTATGTTGAATAAAGCCTCGTGCTGTTTTCCGCCAAATCTTTTCGGAAAACGATTCTCGGTTTTTATCATTGATCATTAGAGAAAAAGATTACACCACTTTATCCCGATTATTACCATATTTTATCCACTCTCGATACTTAAATTTAAAAATTTTAAAATGCTCGGCAAGCCTCGCAATTAAAATTTTAAAATTTAACTATCCCTAGTGGATAAAATATGGTAATGAACGGGATCTTGTGGTGTAATCTACATTTTTCAAATGAATACCAAATCATGCAACAATCGAAAATCATAAATTTTGAATATATGTCATAGCGTCACAGACAGAAAACGTAAATGACGAAGACAAAATAAACATAATAATACAAACGCCACAAAAAATAGAGCACGAAGAATGAAAATCCGTATAAATCATGAGTGTTATCAGGCGCTCCTGTAGGGTAAGCATGACCGGCTTCTCTAGTGACATCCTTCATACTGTAAGCGAAACCTCCTATGTACTTTCAAATTCGTTACCAAAACTAACTTCAGTTAACTGAAAGCACAAGAATATCAACCTATGAACTTGAAAATTGATGACATATTTGAATGTTTTTCTGAAGGCAACGCTTTAAAAAATCAACTCTGAACATATTTGAATATCTCCATTATGAGACATAAGTTGTTGAGCAGTTCAACAAACTTTCTAGAATTTTGCTTCTTTTTTAATTTTTATATAACGCTTTAATTTAATAAAACAATTAGTATGTATTGACCTGCAATGAAAAAAAAAGGTTTTGATTTGAAATTAAATTATTCTTTTTTCGATACTTTTTTATTTAAATATTTAAATGTTTACTTTTGAAAATCTTTTGATGTGTGTTTAATTTACAACTTAGTGTTTTGTTCATCAGTACGTACAAAAATTATTTGATCCAGTGTAAGAATCTAGATTTTACTCATATTATATGACCAGATTGGTCATGATTAAATTCTGTCTGGCGGTTTCGTTTCAAACATCAAAAGACAATGAAAAAATAAAAAAGGGAGAAAGGGGTGTATTTACAAAAATCGAAGTCAAAAGACATGGCAAAATCGATAACACAGAAAACAATGACGCTAGACAGCTACAAAGCACAGAAATAAAAACACAACTTTCAAAACCAATGCACTTACAGTGTGAAGTCTGAGAGTGATATCAGGTGCTCCAGAGGAGTAAGCATGATATGCTTTGTTGACAGTATCTGTCAGAGTATAAGTGAGTCAATCTAGGAAGAAGTAAAAACCGGTAAAGTCAAATCCGGGAAGACGTGAATCTCCCTGAAAATGTCTTCTTCCATTGGTGATACTGACACGTCATATCTTTCATTGATGTTATGGTGACGGACATAGATTTCCTGAGGGTTGAAATAAACATAGGCTGAAAAAATCCCTGACTAAATAGCTTTTGGGAAAGTGTTTTAACTCTGTTAAAAACTGTTTAGAATACATGCTCGACAGTAACGAATCAACTGTGAAATGTGAGAGGTAAATATACTGGTATTGATGCTAAGATAGTGAAAAATTCACAATTGGGAATTTAAAATCATCAAGCCTGTCATTAAGCTGAGCTTTCAAACGTCCATCTTCGTCAAATACAACAAAAGATCTAGGTACGAAGCTGAAGTAGGTGTATCAGTTGTTTCGTTAATCTTAAGCTCATTGAGATAGATCTGATGTAAATATTCCTTGAGCTTTGGATGATTACGAGAAATCACATCTGTGTAGCGGAAGCTGAAATCAAAGGACTGGGGTAAAGGGTTTTGTTTTGTTTTTTTTATTTTTGTTCTTTTTTTTCGCGTAAGCCCTTGTAAGAACTTGGCCCCATTCGAGTGAAGGAAGGTGTCAGCTAAGAGAGGCACACCGTTAGTTCCCATAGGAATCCCTTATTGTCTGTTGGAAAACGCGACCTCCGGTTTCGACAAAAATATTGTCGATCAAAATTCTAACATTTTGATTACGTCAATCTAAGTGTACTAAAACAGTGTATCTGCGGTCTCAATTATTCAAAGTGCAGGAACATTGATGTATTAAATCTGCAATAATTGTTTTCAGGTTATTGTGTGGTAGGGTCATATAAAGAGTAGAAAAATCAAATCTTTGAATGCTTTGGCAATAGGTAAGACTGAAAATTTAGTCCCCACCAAATCCGATCTGTTCAATAAATCTGAGTAAAAAGTAATAATGAAATATAAATGTATAATGCTACAAAGTAATTGGTATAAATAAGAAACTAAACCGAAAGATGTATCTGTTAACTGTGTTATGAGTTAAAAAATTACGTTCCGGTCAAAATGTCACTGTAGAAAATTAGAAGAATGAAAAGATCCCTAATACGCCGGCATTTCCTGCTGAATAGGACACGAAACAAACACTACAATATCGAACAACGATTTGTGAAAATAACTTGAATTGTTAAATATTGTATACTTAGTTTTTGTTAAATGACTCGTAAATGATTCCCCTTTGAAGGCAATAGTCGACGAACCTTAAATTCCCTCTATTTTGTTTAAGCGACATTTTGATCTTTGGATTACTTCATGAAAAAATAAGGGGATGTGGAGTAAATGTATATGGGACTAAATCCCTGAAATACATGGAAAGATTAAGCGAGTGGAACAACGCTTTCATTGCTGTTCTTCACCTTGAAGTCACCATGAGACATTCAACGAAGAGCAAACACTCCTACCTCATAGTAATTTTAGACGGTCCATAGCACCGGTTTGAGCGTAATTCACTTGCTAAATGTTGAACAAGACTACATCCATGTATCCATTTTGTCATGGATGCTGGGTTGTAAACAAGCATATCGGGCAAAGTACTCTTACAAACACTGTCATCCGTTGCCCGACACAGACACCAAAAGATTATACAACATATAAGCAATCACTGGTTACTCATCGAGTTCGTTGTAAGAAAATTTGGCAAGTAAAATCGTGAGATGAAGGCTTTATATGTACAGATGGCCAGAAAAATAGTTTAATTTCATGTATAGTTTTACTAATTGACGGAGTTGACCGCTACATTTTAATGTATAAATTTATTCCAGTGATGATTTTTTCAGCTGCAGTAACCCAACAGTTAGGTTAGTTTATACAGATTTAATTTATTTTCTTTTGCGATAGTCGAAAATGTAATTGCTAAAGTTTCGTATTCTAGCAAACTTAAGTACAAGTTGTATGTAAAAAAATGGATAACAGGAAACACCTACAATGGCTGAGAATTATAATAACATGCCACAATCTGCTAAGGAACTACACAGGAAAAGCACAAATAAGACAAAAGACAAACGTTAACAACGATAGGAACTCGGTACAGCCGGACTTGGTTCCGGCACTGGCAAAAGCCAGTAACTTCGGTATTTAGTTAATTGTTACCACTGGGTCGATGCCTCTGCTGGTGAACTGTTAGTCCCCGATTCTATTTGAAACCTTACAATATCTAATTTTTGTAAATTTGTTGAAACTAAGGAGTATCTCCTTCATTTAGCTGATTTAAGCTTTCTATTTAGATCATATTTGGTAATTTTTTCTCTATTAGTTTTTAAACACCATTAACTTAATGGTCTTCTAAACATTTGGATTTCATCTGCACTGAGGAGACATTAGTTGTCGAAATGCGCATATAATAAAAATTCACAGTAACCATGGTATTTAGTTATCTATTTAATTTCAGTTTTTGTGGGTAAATGATGTCTTCATAATCTAAAAACTGGGGATTGTCAATAGTAAGGATATCGTCAATATACCTGCTGCTTTCATTGAAAATTTAAATAAACGGAAATAAAGTTTCCACTGTTTTGTATGGTTCCGTTTGAAGTTATTTCATGAAGTCTCGTTCATAACAGAACAAAAATATATTTGCAATGAAAAGTGCACAGTTTGTACCCATGGGGATACGTTTGACCTGTTAAATAGTGTTGCCAAAACAAAAATAAAATTTGTTCAGCAAAATATTCAGTGCATTAATCATATCATCACATTTCCAGAAACAATGCTATTGTAGGTTATATTAGAGAAGAATCCTTGCTTTTTGTTTGAACAAATGAATTCAAGAACAGAATAATTAAAAGACCATTTAATAAGATGTACCAATTAGGATTTAATCAAATTATGTGGAAGAGTTGTATAATGTGTGGAAAAAATAACTGTCAATGGATTGGACTGGTTTTTGAATTGATTGAAATTTATCTAAAACTTCAATAGAATTTTTCACACTCCAAAAGTAATTAACACCATAGTGTTGATAAGTTTTACCACGGTATTTAATAATCAACCCCTTTTTGTTCAAATCATCTAAACACTGTGTGTGATTATAAATAATATACTGTTTCATCAATTCCACAGCTTTCAAAAAGGACACGTACCGTAATTTCTCTGAAAATAAAATTACACATTCATGGATAAAGTAAACGAAATTCCTTCTATTTATTTACTTTAGTGTATTTTGCAGATGTATGTGCAGATTATCCAGGCATAGCGTGTAGCAACAAACTAGTATGTTCAGTTTCTTCAACTGCAAATCTTTGTAGAAAGACATGTGGGTTATGCCCAGTTGGTATGTTACTTTATTTTTGATAGATAGTCTGAATATCTCGTGACACATTTGATAATGACATTTTTTAATTCTATTTTGTTTTTTGTTGGAATAAATTGTTTATTAGTTTTGTCTTTTAAAAATCTGGACATATAATCACAGGAAATGCTATATGAATCGTAACAGGAAGCAGTCAATGAATTATAACCCCTCAGAGATATATGTAGCTTCAGTGCATCGGCAAACGAATAGCGAAGCAAGGACGAGGAATGTGGGTCTTTTTAAATCATGAATCCAAAATCATGACAATTCATATCAAACACCAATTAAGACAGTATGACAAAGACAAAGGGATCCCCAGTAACAAGGAAAGATACAGATAACGATTTCAGTAAAAAGTCAAGGTTTTGTCATTTACACTTAGTATTTTTTGGATAGTCAAATTCAAAATCAGAAGTTGCATTTAATGATGTCTACAGCCATTTTGTGTCACAACTTGTCCATTTAAATCCCTGTTTAATGTACTGAGGTCGTATCATACAGCGCTTTGTGTCAACAAAAACCACATTAAAATATTTGATATTATATTAGGTTATCTTTTCGTTATTAACATTATATTTTGCACAGGATCTACGGTAGCGTCATGTAATGACCCACTCCCGGAATGTCAGTGTAGATATTTAGACCGGGAAATGAATATTTGTACGGAATTAGAAACTGACAGGAGACTTGGGCGTTTTTGCTGTTACTATTGCAATAGAAAGAAACGTATTTACACATGCCCAGACGCTGTCTGTGATAGATTAGAGAGACCTGAATTACATTTGTAAGTTTACAACAGAGTTATTTAAAAAAAAAAAAAAAAAAAAAAAAAAATAAAACATTTTTTTTAATCGAAAATTAAGGTATTTGACGCCATATTTTACTTTCCTGATGTGAATGAATTTTATCATATTTTTTGCTTAATGGATATTTTAAATAAATTTTGCACATTTATTTAAAATCTTTGACCATGATCCAGTTTTGGGTGTCGTTTTATGGTGTCTTTTTATATGTAACTGTTTTATCACACTTTATAGCTTTTGACTTTAGAATTTTAAGACACACAAACCAATGCATTTAATAGCTTTTGTATGTCGTTGGAGATAAATGTAAAAACAAAACTGACAGTTGTTTGTAAAAGCTTTTCTTGTTGTACTCCATGTATTAAAATATTATTTTTATAACAAGTTGGTAGAAAAAAAGATAAACAAAATGCAGAAATGTGTCTTTCTGTATGAGTTAAGAAAGACTAACTCCCTCCATCGTAGTTTTGTCCTTAGCTATATTCCGTATGAGTTAAGAAGGACTAACTCCTTCCATCGAAGTTTTGTCCTTAGCTATATTTGATATTACTGATTATTCTGGTTTCGTTTAGTTTGATCAATTTTAAACATTTATTTGAAATTATAGATTTCCTTTGTTTGGATTCTAGTGCTGCTAATGAGGAATAAATTTCCGAAATGACCATACAGCTCATTAAAATTATTGCAGTTGGAATGAACATATGTGTTATCGTCTCATGTTCATTTACTCCATATCCTTTCGTAAAATATTTAATTGAATTAATACGAATATACATAAATAACCAAAAATATACAACTGCCTAGTCTGTTTTAGCTTAGAAACCCTTGGATGCCGTTTCGTTGAGGCTAAAAGTTGAAGCTGATAAGAAATACTTAGAAAAATACTGTACTAGAAAACATGCTTGGAATCACGTCTACAAAATAATAAAAATACAAGGATGAAAGGGGAATTTCTTACCTTTTAATTCGTTGAAAGTGGCCTCTTTTTAAGATCTAAATTTAACAAGATTTAAATGAACCATGGATTTTTATGATGGCTGTGTCGAAAAAAAAATTCTTCATTTTTAATATTGCATTCTAAAGATATTGTTAAAATCTGAATGTATGTCATGTTAAACTATTAGTTTCATCGGTCGGTCATGAGACTAAAATTAATACCTGTTGATTGTACTTAGAAATAACACACTGACTTGTAAAATAGTTAATCATATATACTTAGACTGAAAATATACAACTATGATAAAGGAAAGGATCAAAGTCTCTACAATTACATGGTTAAACAAGCAAAGGAACAACGCTATTATTCTTGTTCTTCATCTTGAGGTCACCAGGAAGCCTTGGACAATTGAGCTTTCAACAACTATGTATTATTCTCAAAAATGTTTCGTTTTTTTCAGTATACTTGCTTTGAGAATCGGACGAGGTTAAGTATCGTCAAAATTGGTTCTTATGTCCCTAAAATTTTTACAATTATTTACTCAGTACTAAAATTTACGACAAAAGGGACGATTTTAAATTCAAAATTATTAATTTCCTCAACCTGGAGAGTAATATTCCAGTTTCTCCTGCTTGCGGAGTGTATGTTTCACAGTTGATTCGTTACGCGAGAGCTAGCACAAATTATACAGACTTTCTCATTAGACATAGTTATCTCCGTGACCGCCTTATCAATCAAGGCTTCAAAAATTTCCGTCTCATACGATCGTTAAAAAAGTTCTTTAATAGATATCAGTCCCTCATGGAAAAATTTGAAGTTTCGGTCCGAACTCTGATTCAAGATTTTTTTTTAATTAGTACTGGGATGATCATTTCTTTTAACTGTCTACGACCTTTCGATAGCAATTGCTGTTGCGTTGCTATCGGATACTACCGCAATGGAAGGGGAGGTTTGGCATGCCATAAAACTCGTTTAACCCACCATTTCTTTTGAAATGCCTGTACCGAGTCAGGACCATTGCAGTTGACAATTTTTCCGGTGGTTTCTTCCTGATTTGCCTTTTTTCTCATGGACTTCGGCTCTTGATAACTCTGTTCGGTAATTTTGTTATTACTCCCATTTACTATTATAAGTGTTGTAAATTATCCAATTTTTAAAGCTAGATTTTGAGAGAAATTATACACTTTCCTTTTTTGTAAAACTCAACAACAATGTGAAAATAGATAAAATTGTTCATTTCTTGTATGCTATTAAAAAACGTCTTACTTTGGAGACAATTGATTTGAAAGTATTAATTTTAACTGGTTTTGAACACATGGCTTCGGATAATCAGCTGGTTCAACGAATTGAACAATCACCAAATCACATAAATTATCAATTTTGCTTTGATTGTATGTCACTTTCTAATTGCCAATCTCTGCATTTCTATGAAGGGCTGTGGTACTCATGGTATCAGATTTACCCTATACGTGTTATCCAATCTTTACTTTCTTTTGTGGTGTGAAGTTTAACTTAATTTAATTTAACTAATGTTTAGTTGTTATAACAACGTGTATTCATTTAAAAAATACCCTTTATAGGCATACCGAGTCAAAAAGGAAGAAAAAACATGGAAATAAAATGCTATCTTCAACGAAAGGACTAAGCACTCTTTTTGAAAAAAAAAATGTTGGATGATAATTTCTTAGGAAGTTGATGTGTCTCCTTTTAAGTGATTTACAAACAAGACAGTCAACAATTATTAATTAATTGTGACCTTGAGATAAATTGTCACAATTCAAGGTTAGAGCCATTTGCAATAGAGCATGTAGCTTTATGGTAACATTGCAACATGCAGAACATTAATATCAAATTTTAAATAGACATCCAAGACAGACATTTATCAAGTGAAAATCAGAGTGACGTTAAAATCAGTTGCAAGATAAAAAAAAATCATCAGGTTTGCAATGAAGTTGTAATAAAATTGATATTCATTAATTAATATTGTATATATATTAATTAATAAAAAGTTTAAGGTCAATAACTATTCGTGAATTGTGATGCGTTACAGTGAGATGGCATACAAGATAAATTAAATCGTGTCGAAAGACAAAAAATACAAGCCAGAAAGATGTATGAGACCTCCATTTTCACTTGAAAACAAAAACAAAAAAAAAGAAAAAAATTACAAACATTACAAACATTGGAAGTCTCGGTAAGAACCCACACAGAAATATTTTACAATAACCCATGATCAAGTCGCTTTCAACTCGCTTTCAAATCATGAATTAACAAGTTATTGCCATGATTTGAAAACGATCAATTCAACAACTCGTTATATCTCTTCACGATTTGTTTTACACGTATGATTTGAAGGCGATTTATTAAGATTTCAGAAACATAAAACACTAATTTGCTCATGAGTTCTTATCTTAAATTAAAACTGAAAACTAGTTGGAATCGATTTGTTAAGGTGTTTCACGTGAGAAAAACGATTTGTTCACGATTTGATGACTTTGTTTGAGAAAGGGGCATGATTTCAAAGCAATTTCTTGTGATAGAAGTTTGGTGTAATAGTAACATGATTTGTTAACGATTTGTTGGAATTAAAGCTTTTCAATTATTGGGCAACGTTAGTTTATGTGACTTCCTGTTTTCAAACATATGAAACACTTTTCATTTAGCGGGCCTAATTTGTTTGTACAATTTAATTGAACTCATTCATGCTATTTTTTGTAATGTGGTGGAATATATAATAGTAATTTTTAAAATTCGATATGTAAGGTAGGTAGGTCTTTTGAATTTTTGAAATGCCGCTTTATATTACAGACACGGTGTAGCCTTCATTATCAGTAGTTGATGCTGCTCGTATATAGATATTCGATTTGAGATTTCTAAATGTTTTAACTTTTTAACGAATTATTCTATAGAAATTTGTAATTACAAATTTATATTACATCATATGCCAAAATATATAGAGCTAGGTAATATGGTATTTTAGTAAAAGTTTATAGATATACATAACTTACCAATAAGTAATAAGGAAAATCAACAAAACTGAATATTGTTCATCATTACAACCACCCATCATAGTTTTTTCCATAACAAATAACAATTAAGATACCGAAGTTACTGTTAATTTTGTTTCTGCATATGCGCATTTCGATTACTTATGTCTCTTCGGTGCAGATCAAATCAAAACATTTTAAAAAACATAAATATTTTTTTTTCAAATTTTCAAAATGAGTTTCCTACATTAGCGTTGCAGTGTGATACAAATCATTACCATGCATGCCAAAATTGTTAAAGTGTCTACAGAGATGGGCTATTATTTGTAATACTTTTTCCAAGTGTTAACAATTTTTGAGAGTGTAAATTTACAAAAAAAAAATATTAAATTATAATTTTAAATTTGAATTCTGAATAATATGCACTCTTTGTTGTTCAGTTTGGTTTAATTAATTGTGCCTCGCTATTTAAAAGATTGGCATAAATGTACACGTACGTATTTACAATTGCGTGTGGTATAGTCGTTGCCTTTAGATTTCTTTTCACTCCAGTTATTAGTTTGTATGGTGTTTTATCCAATCCACATTAACTCTATATCCCTGCTACATGTATGTGATAAATAAAGATGCACTTTCAAAATCAAATGCTGTCTTTTCGTCCGGCAACGGATCATCGATTTATAATTTTTTTTGTGTTTATTTACTGACTATTCCGCATCCATGGGTGTGGTAAAATGATGTTCGACATATGGCAAGTAAAATCCTCTCATGCTGACTTAAAAATAAAAGCGTTGTACCATTTGCAAATTAATTTACAACGTATTATGTGTTTTGGGGACATTTTTTTAATTTCCATTATCTATGCATTTATTTTTTTTTATATTGCAGGATTCATTCAATGACAAACAGTATTACCTGCACCCATGGGTAGTCTGGTTTTAATAATAAATAAAGATGTATGTTTAAACAAAATGACTTTGTATTCTGTTAAAAATGAAATTGGATAATGAAAGTAAAAGCATAAATATTCAAAATTCCAATATCAGATTGTCTACGAATGCTTTTAACATGGTATTAATATATTCCTTATTTGGCGTACAGTATAACTTTTTTCTGAGAATCAGGAATGACAAACGAATATTAATCCTTCCAAAACTGTTTTGAGACAAAGCTGGACACGTGATATTTTTTTCCTGAAAAGAATCAACATCTTAAAATGTGAGCACATAAACACCTAATTCTTACATTACAAAGCCTATAGTAATGGAATAAAGGATATTATTCCACTTTATAATTATAACTTGACTAATAACGAATTTTCATTGGCCAAGACTATCACACGTGACTGTGAACAAAACATCGTGTCTCCCGCTGAACGTCGTGTCCAAATATCATATTCCCCTCATTCGAAATTCTCTAGATTTAACAAGAGTTATCATAGTAAGGATCCCTTCCACCTTTATTTCTTTCTTCTTTTACTTACAATTTGTTTTGAATTGATTAACTTGTTCTCGTCCTGATATAGCTGTAATATTGCTCATTGGACGTTAAACTCTAACTAATCAATCAATCATAGTAAGGAGGTGTTCCGAGTTAACATGGTTAAGGAACATAGCCAAGAGTTTTACTGAATAATAAGGTCTCAACAGCACAGTTTTAATTATTTTCATTTGTGTTGTTATGTCAATTTCAAAAATCAATAAAACAAATTTATTTGAGCAACGACAATGCCTTTTCTTACTGCAGTGTACTTATAGTATAACTAATTGACCGTCGTGAATATCAATAAAAATGTCACGAGTGCCGAACAACGCAGAAGGATTTAACGAGTTGCAGAACTTGTTCTGCAACGAGTTAAATTCACTGCGTTGATCGACACGAGTGACATTTTTATTGATATCCATGACCGCCGATTAGTTATGCATTTTATTATATAGATTTTCTACTAAAAAACTGAGATTTTAGATGCGGATTTTTTTTTACATGTCAATACGCCAGTTGTTTACTTGACGACGACATTGAAGAGACGACATTGTGACGTCGCTTCATT
The DNA here is from genome assembly GCA_002080025.1 of Modiolus philippinarum. Classification (NCBI taxonomy): domain Eukaryota; kingdom Metazoa; phylum Mollusca; class Bivalvia; order Mytilida; family Modiolidae; genus Modiolus; species Modiolus philippinarum. The sequence goes on from MJUU01002475.1 coordinate 107,872, forward strand.
AAGACGTCATCCAGTGACTAGAAATCCTTTATTTTCACCGGTGACAATATGACATTTATTCAACTGAGAAAACTCGATATATCACCGCTATCTATATAATAATTTAAGTTCCTTGGGGTCCTTATTACGTTATTATATTTTCACCAATCGATGTCATATATAAATGCAGCAGCCTTCGAATATAGGAGGATTCAGGCAGAGTTTCAAGAAAAAATTATTCCAGACGAGTTTTTGCTACTTTTCTGTCAATTTTGACTGAATTCTTCAAGATCATGAAAAAAATTTCAGATAGATGGAGGAGGGGGGGGGGGGTAGAACCACTTCTCGACGCAACCTTCAATGATTCGAACATATTAAACTTAGTGGTGGAATAAAATATTTATTTCCCATGGATGTGGGAGATATGAAGATTTGTTTACCCTCGGGAAATCATATTTCCATCAGGCGATGCCTTCGGGAAATATGATTCCCTCGGGTAAACAAATCTTCATATCTCCCACATGCATGGGAAATAAATGTATAGTGTGCTTTTGATACGGTCAGTGTCAGTGTGAATCATGAAATATCCTATTTATCTTTTATTTGTTATTCAAAGAATTATAAGCAGCACTGTAAACAAATGAAGATGGGCTCAAATTATTATTCTAGCATTGTTAATACATGTTATCCCAATAGGGTCTGTTAGTCTCGTCATGTGACTCACGAGAATCCACGATAAACAGGAAATTCGAAAACGTTTCCCGCCAAATCATGACGTCTAAGGATTATGACGTTCAAATTTTTGTTTGAAACGTCATATCTCTTTCTTTAAAATGTAACTCCCGGGTACATTTTTTGATCCCGGAAGTTCCAAAATCGTACGAGACTTACAGGCCCTATAAATATAAAATATATTCTTCATTCAATGTATGATGCATATGAACACATCAATTAGTACTCAAGCATAGCAACGCAATCGTAACGTCTCCACTGTGATAAATAATTTCTATTTAATAAGGCCCTTTTCAGGATCTTAGTATTAACATTAAAATAATTAGTAAAATAAAACAAAAATTCATGATGAAAGGGATGATTTTGGATTTACCATTTCCAATTTCCCTCTTCTTGACAGTGACGTTCCTCTTGCTCTATCATACAGAGTGTACATGTCTCACCTTGTATACGTTGTTCTACGTTTGTTCTACCCTTGACCATTTTAATGATGGTAACCTTAAATTAATATCCAAACTTTTACAACAAGGTTACAAATATGAAGTAACTTACGAACAGCTTATTCCAAAGGGCATTTTTCATCCTGGATTTTATGGAAATAATGTTGAACAATGCCAGAAACTGATAAAAAAAACTGGGATGTAACTTACATTACACATAAAAGTGGATATCCACGGGATATTCTGTATAAATCCGTTAAATTTTGAAATGCAGTAACCTGAAGATTTTACGCATATACTGGCCTCTCACTGAAACTGCCAATGTCTACTGAAATAAATGATGAGTCTCTACCAAACCTTCGAGAAGTTATGAGTGTGATTTTCTTCAATCTGTAGTTTTACAATGTTTTACCAGCAAACTAGGTTGCTTGGGCTAGCTGACAATGAAGCGGTGAGCACTCATTGACCCATTATTCTAAATCACGTTTTGTTATATTTTTTTTTCTTTTTCAAGATTCGTATGTTTATGATACTGAAAGGGAACGGGATACATAAAGGGGAGGTTTGGGTATCAATAAACCGGTTAAACCTACCGGTAGCATTTGCTAGTGCCAGTACGGAGTTCCCATAGTTGTTTACGTGTGTCTCTTGTCTTTCATTTGTGTTTTTTTCTAGTGGAGTTTGCTTGTAAATTGGGGCATGAGTAGTATATCAGCACAGTTCGCTTATGATTTGACGAGGTGGTGCGAGGTGGTGCCGGAAGTGACGTCACCGGAAGTGACGTAGAGCGGAAGTGACGTGACAGAAGTCACGTGACCGGAAGCGGAAGTCACGTGACCGGATGTAGACGTGTTTATGATGCGCATGCACAACCGGAAGTAGGTGTGTAACTACTGTAAGTAGCCATATTGACCGGAAATGACGTGTTGGAACAACACGTGACTCCGCAGGGGTGTGATTTCACCTTAGTCAATAACGCATGCGCGACCGGAAGTGGGCGTAGCCCCATGTTGTATACCGGAAGTCAGGTCTTTTCCCTAGTCGGAACGTCTCGGGCGTGGTCATTCGGATGTTTTCGTAAGTTGTCGTTGTTTGTTGATCTGTATTAAAGTTAAAGATTGAGTAATATGGACTTATATTAATATTCAATTTAATATTATCATTGGATAAAATAAGTGAGATCCGAACCGTTAGCTACAAAAGTCCAAACATAATGACATATTGGGAAAACAAAGAATCATAGACATCATATAAGTACAACACAAGAAAAAAATGGGGACACACATGCAGTCGAACAACATCGATCTAATTAAAAATATAGGCTGAGACCAGTAAACATTTCTTATTTTATTAGACTGTTACTGTTTAAAATCTCAGTTCTGGTATGGAACAAACTAACTTTGTTAAAGGAAAGATCTTGGAAACAGGTATCCCGTACGAGATATAGACTACACCAAAGATGCTGGGAGTGTAAAATATCAATTTGAGTAACAATGACTTAAACAAATATGTTTGGTATTTAAAATTTCCGTTTTGAGAAAACTTTTGGGTATTATGGACTAAAAAATCCCTAGTCTGTAAAATTTTCATTTGAATGGTATATTTTGCAAGTATGAACTAAACAACAATAAATATACCTCTTTCCTGGTCTATTTGAATAATTTTGATCTAAATAAATGGGTATGAAAAAGTTTTATTTGAATATTATAAGGTGATGATTATTATGAAACAACGGCAGTAGAATACCGAAGGAACAAAGCACAAGATTACATAAATCAAAGTCCAGAGACAAGGCAAAATCAAGAACACCAGAAGCCGGAAGACCAATTACGCTACATGCCCACAAAACACACAACCACTTCATATACAACACAAAAAACTAAAGCACTAACAGTGTGAACTCTAAAAAAAACAGAGTGACATCAGGTGCTCCGGAAGGGTAAGCATGTCCTGCTCTGTATACAGCACCCGTCACACGGTCAGAGAGGCATATGTTTTGAAAGATCTGTTACGTTACTGATTGGTCATTGTCATTTTCTAACCCGAAACAAAACCAATTGAGAGCTATGGTACATGTAACTTCTCTAACCCTCAAACAGTACCAAGGTGAAATTTTGAAAAGCTTTTGTAATCACTTTAGAGTCAAACATGGACAGGGACAAATCTGTAACACAAACATCACTGACGAAGACAAAACTTAAATTTAACAAGACAACACAAAAAACTTAAGCATTGACAGTGTGAACTCCCATAAAAACTGAGAGCGACATCAGATGGTCCGGAAGGGTAAGCATGTCCTGCACTGTATACAGCATCCGTCACACTGTCAGTGGGTCAATCCAGGGTAAAGTCAAAACCGGTAATGTCAAATCCGGGAAGACGTGAATCTACCTGAAAATGTCAGTTTACATTTGTGACACTGACATTTCATAACTATCTATGATGTCGTGGTGACGGCCATAGAATTTCAGAGGAGACGAAAGTAACAAGGGCTGAACATATCCCTGACTCAGCAGTTTTTGTGACAGTGCTAATAGCTCTTTCCACTAAGTCACTGTATAAACTGCAAGCTCTACAGTAACGAATTAATTGTGAAATATACACTCCATATGAAATGAAAGGCGTCAGATAGGATATTTACCAAATTTGTAAAAATTTTCAAGTATTCACAATATTTTTTTTATTACAAATTGCTGAAAAATAAGATTGTATGCTAAACTTTTACAATGAACAAAACACTGACTGCATAGGATTCAGTGCAGATAAAATAACTAAATACCGAGGTTACTGTGAATTTACGTTCTGCATATGCGCATTACGACAACTTATGTCTCTTCAGTGCAGATAAAATCTAAACGTTTGGAAGACCATATACTCAAAGATATTTAAAAACTGATAGAGAACAAATAACCAATATGATCTAAATGTAAAGCAAAAATTAGTTAAGGACAGAGCTATGCATGAGGGAGATACTCCTTAGTTTTCAACAAAATTTACAATAATTTAGATGTTGTAAGATTTCAATAATAATCGGCTTTCGGGTCAGCACCGAAGTACTGACTACTGGGCTAGTGAATACCCTCGGGGACTAACAGTCCACCAGCAGTAGCATCGACCCAGTTGTAACAAATAACTAAATACCGAGGTTACTGTGAATTTACTTTCTGCATATGCGCATTTCGACAACTCAAAGGCATTTGGAAGATCATAAACCATTAAGTTTATCTAAATTCCGGAAGCGTATTGCACATCTACAGACAATATGTAACATTTCTGAAGCAAAATAAAATCATTAAATCCAAACTATTAGCATGTAATTGTTAATTTCGACATGCATAGTATATTTCTACGGTTTGCTATCAGTATCTTTTAGTATTAAGGTAGTCTATGATACTTCACTTTTTACATATTTTATTCAGAAAACTGTTAGAAGATTCATTGAAATAGCTCAGTCCCACATGCATAACTATTTTGGGCTCACCTTTTGGTTCTTTGGCATAAATATGCGGCTCAACCTTTTAAATTTGTTTTCCTGGGTTCTTTTCGAATTTTCTAATTGTCATACCCTCAAGTCCCTACAGAAAACTGTACTTGAATTTTGGGATATTTTACTCAGTTTTTTTTGTCTTCAAAACTTGCAGCAAAGTATGTTACACATCGTTCGTCCGCCGTAATGTTAAAAAATGATTAGAATCCAGGATTTTTTAAAGGGGTTCGCTCCTCAAGTTTTGGGATTTCTGTCAAATTTCGGAATCCTCTGGTTTTATCATTTAAAAGTAGTAAATTTTGCGCATGGCTACCCTTACTTTTTCCATCTTTAAATTAAAACATCTTAATAAACATTGTGAAAAAAATCATTTCATTTTATTTATTCTGTCACATTCATGATTTCACGCTTCCTGCACGTTAAAGAACCCTTGCAACAAGCTCTTTTTGAGTGGTCCGTAGGTGATCGGCTACAAGGCTAAATTCCGCGCCCCTTTCGATTTCACCCAACTTTTCCAGTGGCAGTCAGAATTTCCCGTCCCATACCCCAAAGTGATTATTTATTAACAAACTTGTTCTCGTCTTGATATAGCTGAAATATTGCTTAGTAGACGTTTAACAATATTCAATCAATCAATCAATCACATTCATGATTTATGATTTATGATTTTAGAAGTCGCCCTTTCTTCAAATTTTGCTTCGGTATTAGTTTACCGATGTATTCAATAAAAGCCAAACCTTTTCTTATGTTAATTCTATGAAAAATTCAGAGGAGTTCAGTTTCCGCCTAATTTTCAATCACATATATCTCAAAAACGAGATCACCAAACACTCAATATTTTTCATTTAAATTTCTTCTTATTGAATTTCCTTTCTTAAAATTTACATTTATTTGAAATTTCATTTATTTTCAAATCGAAAAGCGAACCTCCTTAATGTAAGAAATCAATTTCAATTTTCAAACGTTTAGTTGTCATCTGCAGAATTCATTATCGTCGGTTTAATGAAATTCGTCATATCTCTTTAGAATTCAAGACAAAAAAGATAATCATCAAACCTCATTGCGGTATTTCAGATAAACTCAACGAATTTTAGTCGTTAGAACTGAAATTTCATTCCCTTAAATATTGTGATGTATTAAAACTTTTGTGAAACATGGATGTTTTAAATGTAGATGGCTCACATGCCTAAAATAGAAGTGAAATAATGAATTTTAAAATCACTTGTAATTATTGAAAATCAATTAGATTTATTATAAAAATTAAATGTTTTATAAATACTGCTGTTGCAACTTTGTGAGTTTGATCAAAGACATAGCTAAGCGCTTCAACCAAGTTGGAGTTTCTGCTTTACATCCTAGTTGAACAATACATTTGAAATTTAAATATCTCTTTCAACAAACTAATACCAAGTCCAGTTGAGTAAGGATACAATCTTGAAGATAAGAAAATTTTAACATTTTCCTTATCAACATGGTATTGACATTGATTATATGGATTTACAATGTACAAGTGGCATATAGTGAGTAAAGAATTTCTTATATAATCAAAAACACAATATATATAATGCACGTTTGCTTTTTCTGAAAATACTTCACTTTAAGTAAATTAAAATTCTTGATTTATGGTTAAATGTGTAAATCAGTACAGAGTTTTATCCTCACCATAGAATAATCACAACTTCTCCATGTAAATAATATCAAAGGACAAGGTGCATTGAGGGGTTGATTGGGCCCAAGATTCCAGTAAATCTCTAAACTCATGTTTGTTTCAAAGTCGAGATCCAATTTACAATAGTTAGAGCCAATGACGTCACAATAGGTACAGTTCTGACGTCATGTGAAAACTAATTTTTCATAGAAATATACCGAATTTGGCATATTTTCGAATAGTTTTTCTGAACGTTTATCATATATTTAGTTATAAATACAAGAATCCTGCATGTGTAATACAGACGTCATGTTTCGTCCTGTATCTTCACCCCGTGATGATATCGATATCAGTCACGGCTGCTACCCTTTATTACACACCTAAAAATCTGTATCAAAAGTCACGTGTTATTTTAATTAGAAAACTACTAAGACCTTTGTTCTTTTTCAAATATATGATAAACTGTATATGACATGGGTAAATCCGTATTACATGCTGTATCAACCCTCGACCAATATCATCCCTCAGGCAAGCCTTCGGGATGATATTTACGTCTCGGGTTGATACAGCATGTAATACGGATTTACCCATGTAATATTCTATATAAATATCGAGCACATTCAAGAACCAATTAGGTAATTAACCAATTCATTGGTACAGATAAATATAACCTCCCATATAAATAGTTTTGTGGTACTTGCATGTGCTCTATATTTCGTATACAGAAAAAAGTAAAAATTTGTCAAATTTGTCATTTTACGACAAAATCTTCGATTTGTCCCTTCTTCTACACTCAAAAACTAGTTAATTGTACATCAATATTTGAGAAATGTTACTGTCATTCCATATCAATGAGTAAAATATGTTAATTCAACCAAAGGAGTAGAGCCACGAAGGGCCAAAATCGGCCCAATTTCAGATCCTGGTAATATTTGTGCTATTTATAGAAGACACTATAGAAATAACTTTAATTCCCCAATAGAACACATGCTGTTGCCATGGTAACGGCTTTTCCATTATTTTAATCTTCGGCTTGAATTCCCTCCTTTCTCTCGTATTTATCGATTATATAACATTACAGAAGTATAGAATATTGTCATATATCATGTATTACAACAACTTGCAACATAAATGACAAATCTTTTTATTCCACTATATAATTATAACTTGACTAATAACGAATTTTCATTGGCCAAGACTGTCACACGTGACTGTGAACAAAACATCGTGTCTCCCGCTGAACGTCGTGTCCAAATATCCTATTCCCCTCATTCGAAATCCTCTAGATTTTACAAGAGTTATCATAGTAAGGAGGTGTTTGAGTTAACATGGTTATGGAACAGCTCACTGTCGCAATCCAAGAGTTTTTACTGAATAATAAGGTCTCAAAAGCACACTTTTGTGTTGTTATGTCAATTTCAAAAATCAATAAAACAAATTTATTTCAGCAACGATAATACTTTTTCTTACTGTAGTGTACTTTTAGTTTTTGGGTCCTAATTATGCTCCGGGATTACGCTATTATATTTTCACCGATCGATGTCATAGATGCAGCGGCTTTTGAATATAGGTGGATTCAGGCAGAGTTGCAAGAAAAAATGACTCCAGACGAGTTTTTGCTAGATTTTTGGTCAATTTTGCCTGAATTCTTCAAGATCATGAAAAAAAAATTCAGATAGATGGAGAGGAGGTAGAACTACATGTACTTCTCGATACAACCTTCAAGGAACTTAGTGATGGAATAAAATATTTATTTCCCATGCATGTGGGAGATATGAAGATTTGTTTACCCTCGGGAAATCATATTTTCCTCAGGCGATGCCTTCGGGAAATATGATTCCCTCGGGTAAACAAATCTTCATATCTCCCACATGCATGGGAAATAAATGTATAATATCATTGGTTCTCTCGTTGCCATAGTAACTGCTGTTTTATTATATAAATGGTTTAGAAATGTTTACTACTGATGGTATTACGTAACTATCATTTCCCAAAAAATACATGCTGATTTGCTAAAATATGTCAAATGTTTATCAGTGATGAAATAAATATCCAGTCCAGAAGCAAATATCTTGGAAACTATAGTATGTTGCCATAGCAACGGGCAATCTTTTGCCGAAGAAATTCATAAAAACTCAAAATACCGTCTGTCATTCATGTTCTTACTTCGGTAAAATACTTGGTAAAAAACGCTCCCGCTGGAGGCCATCTTGGACGAGGTACAGACCTGCCAGATATTTTTTTTTGGAAAGGACCATCTGAGGGCCATTGTGACTTAGTTTGGTTATAATTGGACTTGTAGTTTCTGAAAAGAAGGTCTTTGAACGTTTTTTCCATAGGGTCCAATGTTAAAACTTTGTTCCCTGTGGCGGCCATCTTGGATGAGGTACTGACCTGCTGGATACCTTTTTTGGGAAGGACCATCTAAGGACCATTGTGACTACGTTTGGTTATAATTGGACTTGTAGTTTCTGAGAAGAAGATCTTTCAATACATGAATTCCCATAGGGTCCAATGTTAAAACTATGTTCCCCGCTGGCGGCCATCTTGGATTAGGTACGGACCTGTCGGGTACCTTTTTTAGAAGAGACCATCGAAGGACCATTGTGTCTAAGTTTGGCTGTAATTGGACTGGTAGTTTCTGAGAAGAAGATCTTTGAATGTCTTTTCTATAGGGTCCAATGTTAAAACTATGTTCCCCGCTGGCGGCCATCTTGGATTAGGTACAGATATGCCGGATACAATTTTTAAAGAGGACCACCCAAGGACTATTGGGACAAAGTTTGGTCCCAATTGGCCCGGTGGTTTCAGAGGAGAAGATCTTTGAATGAAAAGTTTACGACGGACGGACGGACGGACGACGGACGCCGGACGCCAAGTGATGGCAAAAGCTCACCCTGGCATAGCCAGGTGAGCTAAAAATGTAGCTGATTAACCCGGCCTAAGGTTTTGGCATTTCATTTATTGAATAATAAATTGGTTCAATTCATATATGGTAAAATGAATTATTATTTTTCGTTGTAATTTATATTAAAACATAACTATGCCAAAGTACATAAAGAAAAAGGCGTTTAGGATGCTGCAATAGTCTTTCCTTAAATGGAATAGCTTGAAGCAGAACAAGTCGTCCCACTTTCAACTCAGTCTTGCCTGTTTCACTAAACTCTCCCGGTAAACTTAATTTTCAGACTAAAATTACAAATATGTCTAAGGGTACAGTGTACCTTTTTTTAAGATCTTAATACAGCCTATATCAAGTACTGTGCAGATACATCAATTTAATCTAAAAAAAAAGCGTTTTAAGGTAGTAGACCTAGGCAAAGGGAGAATACTCTTTAAATCAGTAAGGCGTTTTCATCAGTCTGATTCATCGATGATTTTTAAGCATTTATGTGAAAAAGAATTAAAATCATCTATGTCACTTAGAAGCTTAGAACATATTAATAAAGACTGATTAAAACAAACATACATAGGATTTTTAAGAGTTATGTCCCTTAACCTAGGTCTACCTCCTTAAACGCTGGTTTTTTATCGTTTTTTTTTGTAGTTGCTGATTCATATTTTAAACCAATGAATGCGTTATATGTAGTTTGTACCAAATATTTGATGACAAAAAGATACATAATTTTACAAATATTCTTCATGGGGGCTATGTGGGATATGAAATATTTTAGAATGAAAAACTTACCATAGACGATAAGTAATGGCAACAAAAACGACCAGATTTCCAAAGCAGATCTGTCTCGGTAATCGTGGAACGAAGGAACCATTTCATAAAAATGTTTAGAAATATTTCAGTTCATACGGGAAAGCAATTTATTTAATATATAAGTTGTAAAAATCAAGGAAGCACCGTAGCTTGGATGTAATGTTTAGGGCTGATTAGCGAGATGAACTACGGATTCAAGTTTTAGGCATTTTCACACATAGAAAAGTGATCCCGTATTCAGAACCACAGACATCAATGACCGGATTGTCGAACAGGCTACAAATAAAATAATCAATTATTACTCCATTATACTTCGTATTAATAATAAACCACTTTATGTGAGTACTACTGTTACATTAAAAAAATAAAAATGCTCTACATTGGCTTATGTAACAAATCCAGAGTCGGACACGCTATTACACTACGTCAGACAGATGACCATAATGCAGAATTTAATACCATGTAAAATTCATTCATTGGTTCTGCAAAAGAGATATTTTTCTGTTTTGCAATATATTTTGTATTAGAAATTCTATTGATTTTGTAAAATTGTTTCCCGTTTTTTTCTCATCAATGTATCTTTATTTTGACGATTACGGGATCCAAAGAACGTAGAGTCTGTGTCAAGATGAGGAACTCTTCGACAAGAAATTAATGGAAAAGAAAGTTGAATAGACTTATTTTCATGCTTATTACAACGATATAATCAATCGACGTATACTTCATTTGGACCGGCTATATACTATAGTTCTCCAGTCATATAGAATATTGCTTTCAAACATCCGAGAACTTCAAATTCAGAAAAAAATAAAATCTAACATACTTTATATCAAAACCATTAATTTTGTTTATTGTAGAAGCCACAATCAAAATTACAGTTATTTTTTTCAGTTGTCGTATACGATTGGTATGAATCACAAGGCGCCATTACCGTCTGACCAACGTCATGTACACTGTATATGGATAGAAACAAATGTTTAATATTCGAAGTGGCGGCATTCGTCAACCAAAATAAAAGTTGAAGCAAAAGATTAAAAATTAATCATGAATTTAAATTTTAACAATTTTATTTTGGTTGAGGTATGCGGCCAGCTTGGATTTTTGCAAAAAACGGATTAAAAACTATCGATTGTTAGCCATTTCTCGAAATCCATCATGTTTTCGAGCGTTATACGTCATTGATGACGTCAAAGAAATCAACCATAATTGTTGTCGGATATATTTCAAGGTATGACAATAATTTTAAAGCTACGATAAAGATTGAAATTTTGTATTTTACAGGGCCAATATACCCTTTCGTGGCTCTACTCAGGCCAATTAAACCCCTTACCGCCCCTACTCCTTTATTACGCAAAAATAACAGAAACAGTCAAGAGAAAATGTGATAAACGTGATTTTCAAGACAAGAAGTAATAAAACCTGATTATTAGAAACAAAACAATAATAACCAATGTTGCTGGATGGATTGCAGATCTGGAAATTGAATTTTATTATATCAGGAATCGAATATAATGATTTAACGAAATACATCGGTAAACGAATACCGAAGGAAGAACGAGGGAAAGGGGAATTCTAAAATTATATAGCCAAAATCGCGGCAATTCATATCCAGTACGAATTGAGACAGTATGACAAAGACAAAACAGATAAACAAAAAGAACAAGAACGCCACGTCACTATAGCATTAGCAGTGTGAAACCCTACAAAAACTGAGGTATCATCAGGTGCTCCGGAAGGGTAAGCATGATCTGCTCATCGCATGTTCCATGTAAATGTTCTTTTAAGTGTACAAGACACACATTAAATTCACAGACATAAAGATCTGAATAAACATTTTTCAACATTATTTCTTCAAGGCATTACCTGTTATTCTTGTGATAATGTACAAAGTCCTGAAAACTGTTTTCACAGAGTACACTGTAAAGCTGGCGAGGTAAGACATTTATTACATCTGTATAGTTATACTAGCATGTTATTATAGCTAGAGAAGTAAGATATTCTTTCATTTCCAGCGGATTTAAACAGCTTCTGACCAATTTGTTAAAACGCAACTAAGTAAGTGAGAACCGAACCGTTTTTCCAAAACGAATAAAACAAGGACAATGGCAACATTGGAAACAACAAAGAAACAGAGACAAAAAATGAGTACGACACAGAAGGAAAAATCAAGACACACACTAAAAGATGAACAACATGGACCATAAAAACAATTGATGAGGTCATGTGCACCAGTAGAGTAAGAATCTCTTGCTTCTTATGAGATATCCTTCTTGTTGAACTTGTCAAATCCGGTAGTAAAGTCAAATCAGGTGACGGACACAACAATTAAGCTTTAAAAGGGAAAGATCTGTTGTCATCTGGGAAACAGATATCCCAGAGCGGTCCACAAAATGGTGATGTCGACCGTAAAACTTCTGGTGGGATGACTTCATGTTTTGGGTAAGAAACCTTGATTATATAGCCTATTTGTGAGCAACCGGGCTCTACCAAGAAAGTAATTGCACTCAATATAGGCCTCTGAATAAGAAATGAGTAGGGAGATGTAAACTCCCAATGCCGGCGCTGTTAGTTTGTTGCAAAGAAAAGGGAAGTTGACTATAGGAAAAATATGCATAGCAAAGACGATGGCAACAAAATAGTGGCATGCTTTGAGACTTGGGATCACTTTACTTCACATAAACTGAGTAGAATTTGGAGAAAAAAAACTATAATAGTGTTTTTCCGAATATTAAGATATTTTCTCAAATCACGTTTGTTTCATTATCACATTTAAACCTCGAACTTGAATATAACTTTCTCAATTTGATAAATATACGTAATAACCGAGAACAATGTTGGAGACTTTATTTCTTCTAACAATAAAAGTGTTTTCATACACTTTTTATATTTCATGTGCCAGAAATACAACTAATCGCAACTGGTGTGATACAGAAATTTGCACCACCACACTGTGCGACTTCGCGTTTATATCCATGTCATCAAAAGCAAGATGTCATATCATCCACCAAATTCTTTCTTTTTTGCCAAACAATAAACAAAACACAAAACAGAAAAAAATCAGAAAGAACCTGAGGTTAAAAGGAACACAACTACTTTCGAGCGTTTAATATATATAATGTTAGATAAATATTTCATTAAAAGAGATGTGATACAACAATATTTTTCTATCTTATATCGTCAATTGAACGAATGTTATCATTTATCTTTCCCGGTGTATGTCGAAGTCATCTCTCTAACTGATACAAGCTCCTTTACCATCACTTTGTTGTAATTTGCACCTTAGGAATACGAAACAACCCTGTAGTACTTCACTGAAACAAACCAAGTTGTTTCCATATGAAATACTGGAGTACATATATAGAATCCACAACTACATCGAGTGAAAAACGACATTTCAATGATAGCAATAGCTAAATTTTCAAACGTTTAATCGCAAGGCTTGCCGAACGTTTCAAATATTTGAAAATTTAAGTATCGAGTGTGTACAATTGTCGTTTCTGACGAGATACAGTTGTGGATTTTTGTTCTCTAATGTTTTCAAGCAGATTTTGGACAAAGAAATGACCATTCTTTTCTGGCGATTTGAAATAAATGTTTTGTTTGAGTGTAACGTCATCAGGCATGGTCCCCTTTTTTCATGGCGTCACAAACTTAAAGTCGCAAAACGGCAAACATATTGACGTCATAATTGAATTTCAGCCCATCACTTTCCGAGAACAACATTCTCTCTAGAGAAGAGAATCGATATCTCTGACTGTTCAGAAAACGTGAATGCAGGACAGATATTAGAGAAATGTATTTACCTGTAGTGATTTACTGATCTAGTAGTCGATGTGAATAAGCAAGAAGAAAAAAAAAAAATTTTGTCATTCAGTCACTTTCTTTTAAGGTTCTTTGCACAAATTAATTGTTTATTTCAAATTTAAAAATAACTTTGCAAAATAATTTACCACTAACAACAAGAAAAGAATACCGTATTACAATATTTAGCGTATTTCATGGAAAATGGTTTTACTTCCTATTTCTTGCTGTTTATGATTTTGTTGTATGAGTATATTTATATATCTATTTAATCTTTTTTTTTTTTCTTTTTTATTTTTTTACTCCATTTTGATTATCTTGCTTTTGTTTTTTCGTTTTTTGTTTTGGTTTTTTAGCTGTATTTATTGATGAAATTTGTTGACGTGATAAATGTTATTACTTTTGCAGATCTGTTACACATCCCAAAATCCAAATTCGCATGGCAGATTGTTTTATCAATTAGGATGTTTAACAAAGCAAGTAAGTTATTTACTTAATTGCTATAGACCTTTAAATGATATATCGTGCTTTTCACTCTTTCTGCTTTATGTTTACACTTGGATGCTAAAAGTCTTTATATTATGGAGTGAAAAGTGCAAACATTAATATTAAATTCGTCTATTTTTTGAGAGATGTTTTCCTGCTACAACGATCCATTTGATAATAAAGCACGTTACTTAACGTGTCATATATATATATACTGATCTATGAGCGCCAATGAAAACGCAACACTTGATTTACCTTAAATAACTTCGGTATTCAGTTATTATTTATATTCTAGAAATTTTCTATGTCGAGCGAAATAATTTTTCTTTGCTAAATTACCAAGCAAAAGGTCTGCTCAAAATTATTGCATCCATACATTTTTAGTCCACTATTCAAAATTTGCCACAGCATCTACGTTTGATTAAGTGGTCAAAACCTAAATTTCCAAATTTTTGTAAATTTTCTTTAAAACTAAGGAGTATCTCCCTCATGCAAAGGTCTGTCCTTAGCTGTTTTTTTTTTTTGGCTTTACATTTAGATCATATTGGTTATTTGTTCTCTGTCAGTTTTAAAGATCTTTGAGTTCATGGTCTTCCAAACATTTAGATTTTATCTGCACTGAAGAGACATAAGTTGTCGAAATGCGCATATGCAGAAAATAAATTCACAGTAACTTCGGTAATTTGTTATTTGTCTGAAACACTTCATCACACGGGCGAAAAATTAAAGAGAAATTACTTATTCTTCAAACTCTGTTCCTATTTTGTCAAGTAGTTATTTAGAGTTGAAATTTGTCAAAAATGGCAATGTGTTGAATTTTTGGGGGTGAAAATAACGATTTTTAAGAAATTCAATGCTCGCTTCATTCAAAATGTGCTACGGTCTACCCTTTTACACTCCAATAAAACTACAGAATATTGCATTCAATTCTTAAATGAAGACCGGCCCTACAAAATTGTGAGATGTGAAAATGTTTTCATGGGGTTAAGCTTTTGTGTGGACAATAAAGAAAATCAATAAAGCATAAATTTGCGAAAAAATACTACTAGAATGCCTTTCGTGCAATGTTTTGCTGGTTGCGTAGGTACAAAATTCAGTCATTTTGAAAATTGTTTCTTAAAGACTGTTAAGTAAATTTGCAGTTACATTTATTGAAATTAATAATTATGGCTATTTGTGCGAAACGAATTCTTAAATAAATAAGTGTCGCGTTTTCATTGAACCCAGTGTATATGATTTTGACAGAATTGCAATTTATATAAGCATTTTTGGAAGATCTCAAGCATTAATTGACCCAATGCATTTTCTATTTATTACAAGTCTGTACTTCGTACGAAGTCTCGATGACTTGATCACGGGGATAAAAATATAGTTTGTAATATCCCTCAACAAGTAATACTTCGTCATAGACTTACTTTAGGATTGCAATGATGTGCATAATTTTTATGAAAAGCTGGGATTTGTTCAGCTACGTTTAGTATTTTGTAAAACATACAATTCAATAGCCTAAGAGTAACTATTGTCATATTTAAAACATTTTTGTTGACATTTTCACCTATAATTTCTGTTTTCAGACTTGTCAGCTGTTACAGGTACCTCATGCGATTGGTCGTAGTGTCGCTGTATCACTTACACAATGTTGTGACACGGACAAATGTAATAGTAAGTATAATAGCGGACACAAAGAAAATGTGTAACACATGTATGTAATCTGACTGCATTTATTTTAATTTGGCAAAGTATAAGTAATTCTATATACGCAAAATGAACTTCATACTGAATGATATTTATGCTCTGTTCTGTTGTTTTGTTTCCAATGTCTTGAATCTGTCATCTGATGATTTGGAATGATTTTTAGTCAAATAATAAAATACCGAAGTTACTGTGAATTATGTGTCTGCATATGTGCATTTCGATAACTTGTGTCTATTCTGTCAAATTAACATGAAAATATTTGGAAGTTCCTGACCAAAATAAATGTTTAGTACATGTAAAAACTGATAGAGAACAAAATAATCCCCAATAGATATAAATAGAAAAGCCAAAATCAATTACGCCAGAGCTATGCCAGATGGAGATACTCCTAAGCTTCAAATTACAGTTTCTAAAATTTATATATTGCAAGTTTCCAAATAAAATCAGCTTTTAGGCCAGCAACGAAGTACTGGCTACTGGGTTGGTGAATACCCTCGGGAACTAAAAGTCCACCAGTAGAGGCATCGGCCGAGTAGTTATAAATAACAAAACCATCATGTGCTAAAAACAACAGTTTATGACATGGTTATGCTCTCAGATAAGAACAAGGCGAAGTCAAATACAGCAATTATTGTTACATTATTATTTCAAGACTGGATTATCAAAAAATTTGATAAATAATTATATATGTCAAAAAAATAAAATAATCAATCATCGATTTTGTAGTTTGATAAATTTAGCTTTCTGTGACACTATCGAAGTAAAACGTAACATTTATTGGTTTAAGAAAAAAATGAAGGCGTGATAGACTATTTGTGCCTTGCGAGAGATACGTTGAATACTGTTTAGAAGAATAATAATTCTTTATAAGATAGTTTCGAGCATTTGAAAAACATAACAAGAAGGATTATTCAAATCAACGCATGGCGGACACCCATTTAAAACTAAGAATATTTTGTCACATTTTTATCAGTATGTGTACACCATTCTTTTTTCATTTTTCCTAAAAAAGGTCATCTTCAGAAAAAAAAATGAATGTGCACATTCCTTTATTTTCCTTTAACCATTTTATTTTAATATCTACACGGGGAATATCTTTAATTGACATTTCATTTAAATATTACTACAAATTTTATCCCTGCATTGCCCGGCAACATAGAATACAATATGTAGAGTGACAGAATGGTTTTAAATTTATGTGTTCATTGATATGAAAATCTAATCTGAATACGTATTGTTACAGAACATGTGTTGTGTAATGATAGGAGTTGTGGTAAAGTACTGCTTTATTTTTTATTAATACTAATTACTTATAATGGCTGCAGGTTGGAAAGTTCAACTTTTTCGGCTTTTCCTAGTAACTTGATATATTTTCAAAATTAAAGCAGGTAGAAAAAGTTTAACTCGTGGATGTATCTACATTATCGGCCATTCCTGCATTACTGACAGATCAGGTCCGGTATTGTCACATTTTTTTATATTTCGTACGAGGATAAAAAAGATTAAAAAGAAATTACATATACAAATGAGAATACAATAAGTCAATTGATCTCATAGTCAAACACTTATTGGCCGCCAAAATGAGAAAATACAGCGCAAAAACCATAAAAAGCCAGAATTACAAATTAGATGAAGAGAATTAAAGTCAAGTTTGGAACGAAACGGCCATAATTGCTATAAAAAGATAAAAAATGTCCCCCAAAAGACGAAATTGTTGCCCCCCCCCAAAGAACGGGGTGTCTGAAAAGACAGATAGGGTCCCATCGCATAGATAGCAATGCAAGTATCTAACCTTAGTGTAATGCGTGGTTCAGTTAGATCAGTCGAAATATTAGTGTTTGGAAAATTTAGAGTTTCATCGCTGGAAATCTTTATCTTAATCTCGAAATACTTATTCCATCAGCATTTTTTTTTATTTTTAAGTTTAATATTGACATTTCATATTTTTCCGATGAACGTTTAAATTGTATAACTACATGATTTTATTAGAACTGATTTGTCTGTAAGGTTATTTGACTTAAGTGTCGAAATAAGCTCAGCAATGTTGACCATTACATTTGGCAGTTTGATTATGATTTTTATGTGTCATTAAAGATAACTTGCTACAATTTTCTTATCTTTTGTTTTATTGATTTGGATGGAAAAGGGGGGGGGTGCAAACCGCCTTCCTATTATTGAAAATAATGGACTTTGTGAAAAACTCGATTAAGTTAAATACAATTTGCCATGTTAGACATTTTAATTATATATAATCAAAGACATCTGGTATGTAGCAGTGGAAAGTTCTTTGATCTTAAAACTTACAAAAAAAAAACAAAACAAACAAAAACAAACAAACAAATATACTAAAAAAATTAACAACATAAAAAACGGCAAATCCAGACACGATGGTCTAGCAGCGGTGCTCTAACCCTCCGTCTTGACTAAGTGACCATACCAATCAGATTTTGGTTGCTTCTTGTGTCTCAATTGGAACAAACAAGTTTAAATAATGCATAAGAACAGCCAGTTATAAATAATGTATGAGAACAGCCAGTTATAAATTATATATGAGAACAGCCAATTATAAATAATAATTTTGTTTAAACATTACTTTCTATTTTTATTGTCTAGTTGTAATGTAAAATTTTAGTTCGCCGATTCATGATTGTTAGGAAGTATCTTCTAACTTAATCCAGCTTAAAGGCAAAGTGCAATCTATCTTTTCTGAAAACTGTCTTTATTTTACACTTTTGTCACAAGGTTCTTTTAAAATTTCGAATGCTCTCTCTTTATTTTGCCTTTTTGTCTAAATACTGTATAAGAGGTTATTTATTGCGGATCGCAAATTTTGGTATTACATGTACTTTTTTATTTTTTTTTATATTTTGTGCTCATATTTCCGCCAATGAAAACGATCATGTAAGAAAATCATTGACATGAAATACAGATATATTCTCAATTAATTAAAACTCGATGAAAAACACTGCCATTTCAAACCGATTTCCACAAAACTCAAGTGTTTCTGGTTTTTATAAGTTTACTTATTAATATTAACCTGTCATTATAGGTACAACCCAGCCACCACCATGTGCCGATGGAACAGAACTAGCATGTGACAATCCAGTTATCTTAAAATTAGTGTGTGCAGAAGATGATCTGAAGATGAAATGTCAAAAATCCTGCGGGATCTGTCGTAACTAATAATTTAATTTGTATAGAAAGTTCGAAAGAAATTTACATTGCATTGGCATTACAACATTATCAGCTTAAAGAAATTACATATGTGAAATTATCAGGCACATTATGAAGTATTTTGTGAAAATTCGGAGTAGTCTTAAACTACTCTTTACTACCATTTTTTTAAATAATACTCAAACGCAAGCATAGAGAGATAACTGAATTAACAAAAATATAATAAACATCAATTTGATCTTGGTATTGTCTGAAACAACGGCGGTAGAATATCAAAGGAATAAAGGAAGTGACGATTACAAAAATCGAAGTCCAAAGACATGCATGGCAAGAACGACAACGGAGAAAAACAAAGACAAAACAAGGACGTGAGACAGCCACAATGCACGGAAGTAAAAAGGACGACATTAAGACTGACTGACAAAGAACACCGTCATTCTTGTCATTATTAGTCTGGGCCACCTTATATATGTAGTATTGTAAGAAAAGTTAAGGTTGACTGGGCGGAGTTATTTGTCATTCAGGATTTGATCATTCCAAAACATCAATAGGTACAATAGACCAAATGCAGGATGATCTCTTTAATAGATCAATAATTATTTGATTGGTGATTGTTCCTATTGATATCTTGGGGCAAACAAATTATTGAAAAGTGTTCACCATACAAATAACTACATGATCATTAATGATTAATTTGATTGTAATCTTTTAACGCCTAATGTTAGCACTACACTGAAAAAGTAGATTTACCCCAGTTCAAAGTTTAAGGCAAACTCCGCCCAGTCAATCTTAAGTTTAATTACAATAGCTATATATAGAGATGGGATTTTCCGTTCTTCTCCAGCCAATTCAGTCAACCTGCGAAAGAAGTTCACATAAATTCTCAACTTTACACCAGCGTAAAGGTGCTTATCAAAAACTTGTTTTCATTAGTCGTTACACAAAGAAAACAAAAACATTTATCTCAGTCCTTTTATTTCAGCTTCCGTTATAGACAATGTACTTTCCCTTAATAATCCTAAATTTAAGTAATATTTACATCAGATCTATCCAAAATGAGCTTGAAATTAAAGAAACAACTGATACACCTACTTCAGCTGCGTACCTGGATCTTTTGTTGTACATTTTTGTATATTGACAAAGCTGGACGTTTGAAATCTAAGCTATATGACATTTGTGATGATTTTAATTTCCCAATTGTTAACTTTCCCTTTTTTTACCGGCAATATACCTACTTCTTTAGCCTATGGAGTTTACATTTCGTTACTGTCGAGCTTGTAGTTTGTACAGTGATTTTTTGAACAGAGCAAAAACACTGTCCCAAAAGCTGCTTAGTCAGGGATTTGTTCAACCATTGTTAATTTCATCCCTCAATAAATTCTATGGCCTTCACCATAACATAATTGAAAGAGATGACGTGCCAGTATCCGAAATGAAAGCGGACATTTTCAGCTAGATTCACGTCTCCCCGGATTTGAATACCGATTTTAACATTTTCCTAGATTGACTCACAGTGTGACGGTTGCTGTCAACAGAGCAGGACATGCTTAACCTTCCTGAGCACCTTGTTCACTCTCAGTTTCACCGGAGTTCACACTGTGAGTGCCTTGTCTTTTACTGTTGTCGTTTCTATTTCTGTGCTCTGCATCTGTCTAACGTCATTGTTTTCTGTGTTTAACGACAGTGTTTTCTGTGTCCTCGGTGTGGCCTTGTCTTTTGACTGCAATTTTTGTAAATTTCCCTCCATTGTTCTTTCGGTATTCTACCGCCCTTGTTTCGTTAAATTGTAAACTTTTCCTGCCTACACATGACGTCTGAAACAACGGCAGTAGAATACCGAAGGAACAAAGGAGTGAAATTTACAACAATCGAAGTCCAAAGACACGGCTAAAACGAGAACGCAGAAAACAATGACGTTATGAAGTAATGAAGTCTGAAGTAATGAATTTAAATAAGTTTGAAACGTCACTTAATTAAAAAAAAACAACAAAAATATAACCACTGATTAGTATTTATGGCCGGATGTGTCAAAATTTAAAACTTCCAGACTTAACACAAATACATGTAACTGTCATCTTACCTTAAGAAAACGGGTGGAATAATCGTCAAAGACTTTCATTGACTACTTTACTGCCGAACAAAAAATGAAGGCCATAAACATACTCACTTAAATAAATTTGATTTATTAAAATTTAAATTAAAAAATACCCAAGATGCATTATAAACAGTATGTTTTGTTATTCCGTACATGGTTTCAAGGAGTAACCTCACACCAGCGGCATTAGAATTAAATAATATGGAAGGCAATAATATAAAATATAGTAAAAAAGACGTCCTCATGATCAATATTCGAGGTCAAATATAAAAGCAAGAACATACACAGAGTACAATACATGAATAGAAGCCTACGTTCAAGGTGGAAGGGATATTATTGATTAAAACAGTAATTTCTATAAAACACAAGGTAATGTTTTACAAATGTAATGTCAGACAAATTTGACATATGGGTCGTCAAATATCCTCAGGGTTATATGTCCCACCAGTAGTGGGAACTACCAAGATGTTTTAAAATACCAAAATACCCAAGTTGCTTAATAAACAGTAAATGTTATAATGCTATACACATGTTTTCAAGAGTAACCTCTGATCGCTAGCATTAAATAAAAACGTATTGTTTTTGAAGTAGAAACGTCATAAATGAAAAAAGGGTAACAAGAAGCATCTACAACGGCTAATTTTATTTACAATTACATGCTACAACATGAAAAACACATAAAAACACGCATAAGACAAAAGACAAACGTAAACAACGATAGGATCTCGAGGAGAACCGGATAAGGTACTCTAACGTTTAAGTTTATGAGCTGTATTTGAAATGTTTCCTAGATTATAAATATTGATGCATTTATTTTAGCTACAAGCGTCGCCCAAACAGCAACAAAATTAACTACAGTAACAACAACGCCATCACCTCCAACAACAACGACAACAACAAAGAGACCGGTTTTATGTGAGGATCAAGTAATTGATTGTCTGGATAAAGATTTTCTTGATGTGTTATGTCCGACATCTAATGCAAAATACTTCTGTAGAAAGTCATGCCATATATGTTGTATGTATTTTCTTTCGCAAGATAATTATCAAATTATTATTATTTTATTCTGTAACATTTTACAATTTTATCTTATCTTATAAAAAAATGCAAACAGATGGTGAAATAATGGAAACATGATACAGCAGGAAAAAACCTAATTTTGACATAATAGTAAGCAATGAAAGGGTGTGGAGTAAACGCATATAAGACAAAGTCTCTACAAAAACGTGCTAGAAGTAATCAATGGAACAACACTTTTAACAATTTTATTGTTTTTCTTGATCATGAAGTCACCATGTGGTCTTCACGATGATTTTTGCTGGCTTATATCACATGGTTAGTTCAAGATGGCCCCTAGCACCGGTTTGAGCACAAATAAATGCCTGATGTCGGGAAACGCCATTCCCATGCACTTTTACCTATGGATGTGGGATTATCAACAAACATTAAATCAACTGGCAAAGTGTTCTTAAAATCGGACATTATCATATACTGTTTGTCTTTTTGCCTTCTGGAATGTACACAAAAACCTGTAAAGTCTATAATTGACATGTGATGTGTTAATGATGACGCTTAATTGTCTTCCAATTCTGCACTTAAGAGACATAAGTTGTAGGAATGGCCATATGCATAAACTAAATTTACAGTATCGTCGGTATTTTTTATGTAGTAAAAATCATTGTACATAGAAAGTTTGCACTTCAATTGCAAAATGAAACTACTTGTTCACAATACATTGCATATGATCTCCTTAACTCACCATATCCAAAGTAATTCACAATAAGATGTAATCAGAGTGTACGAGCCGTAATTCGACAATGTAATATCAAAGCAGTTTGTCATCGTGTGTGACCTGGTGACATGAAACACATTTTCTAAATATAAATAAATAGATGACAATGTGCAGTTATCATCGTAAAATAGACAGATATACATCATTGCGCAAAAGTTCAAACCGATTCAGTTTCCACAGCAAAAATTATTTAAAGGATATCCAAATTTTTTGGTTATATCTGCATCGAAGAGACATATTTTGTCATTTAATAAAACCATTTATTGTTGATAGATTTATTATGATTTAAATGATTTAAATTTACTTTTTATAGTGGAAAGGTAATATCGCCATATACAAAATGGTTATTTTACTGTACCATGTGTACATGTAACCCATTTCAACATGATAATTGTGTTTATTGCTGTTTACCCAAAACTTTTCTTAGTTTTCTCCTCGAAAGGTTAATCAAAAAAAGTAACTTCGGTATTTTGTTAGTTATTAGCTACAAAATAGGAAGCAATTCCGTTCTTAATGCATTTGTAGCATGGTTCATCATATATTCCCCGATTTGACTACCGATTTTGACATTTTCCTTGATTGACTCACACACAGTGTGACGATTGCTGTTAACAGAACAAGACATGCTAACCCTTCCGGAGCACTTGATGTAACTCTCAGTTTCACTGGAGTTCACACTGTGAGTGCCATTTTTTTTAATGTTGTGATTTCTATTTCTGTGCTTTGCATCTGTCTAACGTCATTGTTTTCTGTGTCCTCGTTTTGGCCATGTCTTTGGACTTCCATTTTTGTAAATTCCAATCCTTTGTTCCTTCGGTATTCTTCTGTCGTTGTTTCATCATAGTTTTTATTTCTTTTCAGAAAACAATGCACCACACAGTACTGAAAAACTTGCAAACAGATAATGTATACATCCTGTATTGAAATAAAATTGTGACGTATAAGTTCAAATCATAAATATCACGAAAGTCCGAAGATACAAGTTGATTACTACTACTCTAAAGGAGAGTATATTATTTATGCTCCATCCATTAGTCATTTTTTCGACAATATTTGCCTAAGGGTAAATGTGAGCTTTCGCCATCACTTGGCGTCAATCATCCAATGTCTGTCCGTTCGTGGTCTATTTGTTTTTCATATTTTCCTTTTCTTTATTAAATCGCTGAAGCAAATTCGACCAAACTGTACAGGAATGACGTTCTTTACAAACCAAAAATGACAGTCATCATTGAACATGGTTTAACATTTGACTAAATGGGTATTTTTTTATCTTCTACTCTGAAACTATTAAAGTAATTATTAGCAAACTTTAAAGGAATGGTTATTGAAGGATATCTTCAAAGTCTGGTCATTTAGTTTCGATTTGATACAAACCATGGCTGCCAGCGCGGAACAATGTTTATCATTGACAATATGGAAAAATCATCCATCTATTTGATCATGTCCTTTGAAGTAAATGAATGAAGTAAATTCAGTCAAAGTTTACAAGGATGATGTTCAGAAGATGTACGTTAGTTTATTCTGCCATTCATTTATTGTAATATACATGTATATCTAAAAGGCATTGTTTTCAGATTACAATAATTTTACGTCCATCTAATGCATCCGGATATCAAAGTGAAAGAAATAACATAATACCGAAAATGGTGTTAATTTGGATTCTGCATACATGTATGCGTATTTCGACATCTGATGTCAAAATCAAAATATTGGAAATCCATATACGTGGAAAAACTGATAGAGAACAAATTGCCAATAAGATCTTAATAGAAAAGACAAAGTTAGCTAAGGATAGAGCTATGCAAGAGGGAGGTATTCCTTAGTTTTGAACAATATTTCATTAAATTTAGATTTTGCAAGTTTCCAGACTATATCGGTTTTCGGACAAGCACCTAAGTAATGGCATCTTGGTTTTTTGGTGCTTTTTAGTGAAAGTAAAAAAAAACTGTTTTCTTGTTATAATATAGAATCGATGTAAAACGTGATGAAATATAGTAACAAAATCTTCTTTAAATTCTTTATTATCAAAATGTATCGTACAATTTTCAGCAAAAAAAAATTCCGTCGTGGTTTCTATAAGGATAACCGAATCCATTTCATCGATATAAAAAGTTGAATATAGAACAAGTTCTCAAAGTGGATTTTCCTCGAAAAGTGGCCGTAAAAAGTGATGTTGTCAATACAGTAATGATTATAGACGTAATTCGAATGATGAACCACTGTTCAGGGATAAATACCACTAAATGAACTTGATGACCATATAAAAAGCTATATCAATGAAACAGAAGGTTTTTTTCACAACATTTTGGAAGTTTTCAGAAAAATGTAGGATACTGTTTAAAACAAGGATAACGTAGACATAAAATTCAAAACAATTTACAAACAGAAGATAACAGGAAACTCCCACAATGGCCGAAGATCAATCACAATTACATGCCACAATTCAACTTGAAACCACACAAGAAAAACACCAATAAAAAAGAAAAAAGAAAACGTATGCAGTGATAGGAACTCTGGATAGCCGGGCTTGGTACAGGCACTAGTGAAAGCCACCAGTAGGGTTAGACCAGTTTATAGGTACACTAAAATCTCCTATGTATCTATCCCATTTCCCTATAGTATGATAACCAAACATGGAAAACCCAATACAGGTACACTACTAACTCCATGATCCTTATTTTGAAAATGGGAAGAAAAAGACAAAACGTAATTTTGAATGAAGGGTCATGGAGTGGCCGCGAAACTGCAGGGTACCTGAAGGGGCGTAGTCTGTTGATGAAACAATGTAGCACTACGGAAGGAAAATCAAACTCAAAACTTCACAAAGGCTTTAGTAAAGTATCATCATGTATTTCAGTAGACATAGGCAGTATCAGTGGGAGGCTAGTATACTTGAATTCTACAGGTCATTGGATTCGCTAGCCAATTCCTGCAGAACACCCCATTAATATGCCATATTGCGTTAAGGAATTAAGTTACGTCCAAGTTTTGCTGGAGTTTTGATCAATTTGTAGCATTTTTTAATAAAATGTCTGTAAATCCGAGGATGAGAAATGCTGTTTTCGGGTCACGCCATATTTCGATAGAAAATGTGCATATCTGCCATAGAACTTCTTAAATTTGTTAAAGAAAGCCTAATGCAAGTAACGAACAGCACTGAGAAGCAATGGTAAATAAATAACGAAAAGACTGAATAACAAAATAAGTGAATTAAATATATGTATATAAAAACAATGATGTTGCATTGTTCGACAATAAGTAATGAATTCCCCCCTAAAACTATTGCAAAAGAATGATAATGCATTGGTAAGGTGAGCTGCAAAGGTAGAATATATGATTCCGAATGCCAATAGTGATGAAAATCATCTTCTTAAACCTGTTAACTTCGGAAAATCCACCAAAGTCTTCGTCTGGATTTGAACCCCTGCTTGTTGTCATCTATGGCAACACCGCCTGCACTATGTCCAGCGCCCTAGACCACTCGGCCACCTAGGTTATATAAAAATATAGCTTTCGTTGCAAAAGAACGTCTTGAACTTACTATGAGGTATGGGCAAAGCTCATTGTTGAAGGTCTCATCACCATTTCAAGATGGAGAGCAAACAAATATGAGCGTGGTTGCATAGCTTGGTTCTACCATGTAATCTTAGATACTTTGTCTCATGTAAATTTACTCTATATCCATTTCACTGTTTATGTATTGAAAGTTTTGACGATATATTAATGTGCATATCACATAAAAAGACATAAATACCAGTTAATCGTTAGTCATTTCATTTTCTTAAATGTCACATTACCATTTTTCCCATCTCTCTTTCTTTGTCATTTGCATTGAATAATTTAAAAGCGGAAAAAAACATTTATTTCCCTCTATTTTGCGTTCATTTTTACACCGGGGTGTGGGGCTTTTGGCTTTAATAATAGCAAAATATCTAAATCATTGCTTAATCTTTCAGTGAAATGCAGCTATGGCTATTACGCTGACATTTATTAATTTAATATTTAATATTTTACGAAAGGATATGGAGTAAATGGACATGACACCATAACACATATGTTAACTCCAACTGCAATAATTTTAATGAGCTGTATGGCCATTTCGGAAATTTATTCCTCATCAGCAGCACTAGAATTTGACAATTTTTTTTACGAACAGAATTGTCAAGAACCAAAGTCCAAGAGACAAATAAACTAAAACAGGTGCAAAACCACCGGAAAAAATTGTCAACTACAATGGTCCTAACTTGCTAAGGGCATTTCAATTGAAATAATGAACAGCTATTATGGCTCGCCAAACCTCCCCCGCCAATGTGGTAATATCCGGCCGCTGTAGGAACTCAACAGCAATTGTCATTGAAAGATTGTAGGAAGCAAAAAAAA
>MJUU01002475.1:135300-155583 GCA_002080025.1 Modiolus philippinarum
TATATATATATATATATATTTACAAACTAAATTATAGAAAAATGAATAAAAATGTCTCTCAGTGTCTAGCGCTTTCATCCGTCTAACGGACTTGTCAAGACTGAGACGTTGTTAGTGGTAACGTTGTTAGGGAAGACTTCTTGTGACGTTACGTTATAATTGTTCCTATGTTTATGTTTTACCTGCATTTAATACAGGGCAGAATGTTTTAATAAAGTGGCGTTCTATTTCTTGTCTGTAGGTGTCATTTTTCCTATTACATTTAAATAGTGGCATAATTTTGAATTTGCCTTTTCCACATCTGTCTAAATGTTCATTAAGTGGTATTTGTCGGTATTCTGGGTGCCTAATTTGTTGCTTGTGGACACTGACTCGTTCGCTAATGCTATTTCCTGTCTGTCCAATATAGCATTCTTGGCAGTTATCACAGGTTATGCAGTATATCAAGTTTGTTGATTTACATGTCATATTTGCGTTAACCCGGAAAAATTTACCGTTACGGAAATGTTTTATATGGGTGGTTTCCAAGTAGTTGTATTCTTTAGAACAGGCTCCACATCTTGTGTCGCCACAGGCTTTCACTGAAAATACATCTGCCGTTGAACTAAATTTTGCCTTTGTTAGGTGTTTTTTTTTTTCGATTTTTAGGCTGTCGGCGACTGTAAATTAACTTTTCTCGAGGGACCAGTTGTTTCATTCATATATATATCCTAGTATAAGCCGGAAAATGAATCTTGAATCACAGATTGAATCGAAACTAAAATATTAGAACATAGGACTGATATTTATTAAAGGAGTTTCTTTAAGTTTTTAATGATCATATGAGACGGACATTTCTTTTGAAGGCTTGGTTATTAAGGCGGCCATAGAGAAAACTATGATTAATAATAAGTGTGTGTAATCTGTGTGAGCCCTGTGTAACGAATCAGCTGTGAAACATACAATACATAAGCAGGGGAAGTTGGAAAATTATTGTCCATGCTAGGGAAATTGAAATACTGAAATTCAAACCTTCCCTTTTGCCGAAATTTTTTAGTATTGAGATAACCATTTTCGTCAAATTTGAGATTTAACTCTAAAAAGATGTAGATCTGATGGTTACTGTCGTTTCCTGGTTCTGGAGTATATATTGATGGGGTCTATTAAGCAATGATCCTTTTTAAATGGAAGTAACATCATCAATATATCTATATGTGAAACTGAAAGATCGAAAATCTTTATGAGTCCCTGAAGAAAAAAGTCTTTTAGCAATTCTGCGAGTAGAGTAGCACAATTTGTATAGTAACTTTCTGTTAATAAATACAATAAATACCAAATAACACATCCAAATGTCAAAAACACCGATAAGAAACCTAAGCAAATTGAATACCTTAGTTTCATGGTAGCATCCCGGCACCTGAATAATCTTATATTTTCTGTCCTATCCATTCCTCTCCTTTCTTCTGCGTCAATCAAAATTCGGTGCGCGGCTTTTTCCCTTTCATCTTTGCTTCTTTCTTTTTATGCCCTCAGATTAAGGATCGGGGGGGGGGCATAATGTTTTTCTCCTGTCTGTGTGTGTGGTTGTTAGTCTGTCTGTGCGTCCGAAACTTTAACGTTTGCTATAACTTTGAACTATGTAAGATAGACTTTTTATACTTGGTATGTATATTGGTCTAGTCAAGAGGAACATTATTGTGCAAAAAAGTTATGTCAGGTCAAAGGTCAAGATCACAGAGGTTAAAAAGGGGTAAAATTAGGTCTTTTAACATATTTGCCTGTAGAAACTTCATTATTCATGGTATTGAGATGGGATTTGCTTAATTTTACAGCTAATAAAATTGTACATCTGTGGTATGCCCACGATTTAATGTCGTGCTTACTATTTATTAGTAACAAGAGGCCCAATTTTTTTAAATTGTTTTGTCAGATCTTGATGCAGTTTTTTCTGTAGGTTTCTTATACTATGTTTAAACAGATACATTAAACAATTTGAACCATTTTCTATAATCAAGAGGCCAAAAGGGGTTTGGCCCATAAAAAATAAAGGGGTTAAATTTGGTTTGTGAATAAGGTAATAAATAACTTTTGAACTAAAATAGACTTAGTACTTGGCAAGTGTACAGGTGTAGTCAAGAGGAACATAAGTATGCAAACAAAAATTAAGGTAAGATCAAAGATCAAGGTCACAGGTCAAACGGGGGTTAAACTGGGTATTTTACCATATTTTACTGTAGAATCTGGGGGCATATGTAGTGTTTCACAAACACATCTTGTTTTACTTATATTTGAATTGATTAACTTGTTCTCGTCCTAATATAGCTGAAATATTGTTCACTGACAATTAAACCTTAACAAGTCAATCAATCAATCACCGTAGAATACTTTCCTTATAAATTGGTTTTGGAAAAACAAATATGACTACCCTTATACAACTTTTTTGTTTCCATTCAGCAAAGGCTTTTTAAATGATACATTTGATTCGTTATCTCAGCTAATAATGAGGAAGCGTGGTAAATGGTGTGGACAACTTAAACGTTTTCTTCACTAGAGGATATGTCTTGATATTGTCTCCACTATCTTGAAAGGCTTCAACACAATTTTGTTAAGCCAGTGTAAGATTTTAAGTTAGTTTTCAAGATTATTGATATCAAGTGCGATCAAGACGTGTTAAGATAGCTTAAGATCAATTAAGATCCTCTTGTTAATTGCGACCAGTAACGACCAAGACTAGTTAAGTTTAAGATCAAACAAGATCTCGATTTGATCCTTCTTGATCTTGATAAATTGAACACATCTTGATCGCCTTTGAATGCAGTTATCTAGTTTGACCTTGATACACTGAACAAAAATTTTTGATTGTCCTTGAAACCAATTATCTTGAAATTCGACTGAATACCTTACTCTGTCTTAACAAAATTGTATTTAGCATAACAACATCACGATAAGATAAAAAAGGCTTAACAAGATCATGATATATTTGGTAGTGTTCGAGACAATGTATTTGAGAAAATGAAATGGGTTTCATTTGTTCCAATAAATCCTTAGCATTTTTAAGTATCTGCATTTGATTGGTGTAACATCGGGCATGAATAGTTTCACAAAATCTTAGTTAATTCAAAAAGACAGTTCAGAAGTTGAACAAGATGAAAATCCAGCGATATATCTTTTGATATGTGTGCAATTTTGTTACGAGATACGAAAAAGTTAGATAGGTGCCGTTTCCTATAAAAAGCAACTATACTTTGCATAGCACATATACCGCTCGAACTTTCTGTTCCACATTTGAAAAGAAATTGCAGTATTTAAACAACATAAATACAAATATTGTATTATCATAGTATTTATTTACCATTCTTGACTGAGACCATTTATTGCTAATTGTGGGTCATATAGTTAGATAAATTCTTATCTTTGGTGTAACTTTACAGTTGATAATATGATATTATTAAATTCCTTATTCGTACTGTTAACCTGCCATATTGTTTATGGTAAGTGCATATGTAAATCAAACAGTTCTCTGTAAACAATATGTAATTTTCATGTTTACTGGAAGACAAATATTCGATCAAGTCTCCACTTGTTAATGCAACACACTGCCTTCAGGATAAATGAAATGGCAAGAGTTTTGTTTTCGGATTTTTGTTTTCCAATTTTTTGTTGTCTTTTCAATATAATACAATGCATTTACATTCAAATATCCAAAATGCATAGATTAAAAAATATGAAAATCAATCATAATATTAGGAAAACAATGTTACAAAAAATGCAAAAGATCAACTAGAGCACAATGGCTTGAGTGTTTGACGTACAATCAAAATCGTCCAAGAAAATAATTTTACACAGTGAAGATAACTCTCGGATTCATCCAATTCCTTATGCATAAATGTCCAAGTTGCATAATATAAACACTAAATGCCATTGTTCTGTAAAGTGTTCCAAGGATTAACATCTCATCAGGAGCATTAGAATCAAATAAAATGGAAAGACATAAATCAAATATAGTCAGGTAGAAGAGCTAATACAAAAAAAAAAATCATACGGATTTCTGAGGTACTACAGAACATGACAACTGAATAGGAAAATACTGAAGTTCTTCAGATGAACATTTCTACAATTCTTAGGTCTCTTAATACAGCTAAAACCATAACATGTAGAAGACCATACTCCATCGTAGTTTTATCCGTAGTTATATTTGATATTACTGATTGTTTGGATTTCGATTGGCTTTAGGCATTTTAAACATTTTTTTAAATTATGGATTTCCTATGTTTGGGTTCTAGTCCTGCTGATGCGGAAATAATTTCCTAAATGGCCATACAGCTCATTAGCATTAATGCAGTTGGAGTTAACATATGTTTTATCGTCTCGTGTTCATTTACTCCATATCCATTCGTAAAATATTTGATACAGGAGTTTGTCTTTTAATGCAGTGTGGAGTTGGTAAAGCAATTCCCCGTGTTGGAGATGTATACTCTTTATTTTTCTTAGATATGGTCTACTTGGACATGATATTATATCTCATGTGTACACTTTATTCAATTACTATTATCTAAATTTATGTAAATTTTAAAACCTAAGGTGTAATTCCCGCAATCGTAGTTTTGTCCTTTGCTATATTTGATATAACTGATTGTTTGGATTTCGTTTGGCTCTATGCATTTTAAACATTTTTTGAAATTATAGATTTCATATGTTTGGGTTCTAGTGCTGCTGATGAGGAATTAATTTCCGAAATGGCCATACAGCTCATGAAAATCATTGCAGTTTGAGTTAACATGTGTGTAATCGTCTCATGTTCATTTACTCCATATCCTTTCGTTAAAAATTTAATGCAGGAGTTTGATGAAGTGTGGAGTTAGTAAAACAATTCCCCGTGTTGGAGATGTATGCTCTTTATTTTTCTTAGATATGGTGTACTTGGACATGAGATGTATTTTTTAAATTTTCATATAGATTCCGTTGGGTTTTTTTTTTCTTTCAATTTTTACATATACCTTTATTTAGGACTATGGCCCTCTAAATGTTTTGGTTTTATCTGTATTAAGAGACATAAGAATTTGTAGAAAAGGTCATCTGAAGAAATTATATTAAGATAACTTCGGTATTTTGCTATTCCGTTGTCCTGTTCTTTACTGCCTCAAAATGTCGTATGATTGTGTTCATAATTTTTTAAATGATACACTATAATTGTTGCATTCTTTTTCTAGGTTTAAGGTGTTACAACTGTAAGAATCTACCTGCAGTCGATGGATGCTTTTTTAAAACAACATGTCAAGCCGACGAGGTATAGCTAAATTCTACTTATGTTAGAGCATGAACTATTGTATTTTCAAATATGAAAGAAAATGTGAAACAAATAAAAATATGTAAATAATAACAAAATACCGAATTTACTGTTAATTTGTTTTCTGCATATGCGCATTTCGACAACTTATGTCTCATCAGTGCAGATCAAACCAAAGCATTTGGAAGTCCATTAATCGAAAAATGTGTAAAAGCTGATTGAGAAATAATAAGGTAATAAAACAGTCAATCATGTAAGATTTTGCAAGATCATGGAAGATTGCGAAGTTAAATAACCATTTCCTATCTTGATACCGACAAATTCAACAGGCACGTGAAATATTTTCTTTAGTGTATTGTTATATGACTAAATACCGAAGTTACTATATTTCATGAAAATGTCTGATAAAATCTGATACAATCCTGTCCTTTCATTGGTTCTTCAGAGTTGGTATTTTAGGGCAGATTAGTATATAGCCCTACTTCAAGGTAGACAGTTCTTAGTTAAGTCAATTATAAAAATTTCAGGCATTAACCTACGGTGTTTGTAGAGGTGTCTGCAGGGACATCTGAGGAATTTTAGACACTGAAGACAGCAAGTTTACAAGGCATACTGGCAACCAACAATACTGTGACATCATAAATCGTAGTATCATGCTAAATATATCTAACAATAACTCATTTTTTTCTGATCTTCTATTTCGTTAATTGTTTACAAAAGTTGGTGATTTGCTGTAACTCACATTATACTCTTGATAAAAATACAACTATTTTTTTCAAGAGAAACCGTATCATTTATTCTTCCATAAGATGAAGTGAAGGCATTCAGTATAATAAAAACATACTGTTTTCAATGGATGGTGTAATGGCACATTATCACACTCGACTCTCGGGTGATATTTTTTTCACTCGATATTTTGTTTTCGTGTGGTAATCTACATTAACGCTCTCCACTGAAGGCAATATATGATTATACTGGGAGGCTGAATATAAATTATATTTGTTAACTGTTTTTTGTTTGTTTTGTTTTTTTTTTTTTTTTTTTTTTTGTTTTTTTTTTTTTTTTTTTTTTTTTTTTTTTTTTGTTTTTTTTTGTTTTTTGTTTTTTTTGTTGGAATTGAAATTTGCTTCTGAATTTTTCCCTGTATGTTATATTTATATAATATGAATTTTTGTTTTAGTGAAAACTACGTTTTTCAACCCCTAGTTAACAAAAGAGATTGATCTTGTCAGTGGTCAGCCTCTTTTATTTGGAAATACTTGAAAATATATTTCTTCATTAATTGTGCTGACACAAAAACACAGATACATTTAGCACATAAATTGAAAATCACAAAGTACGATTCACAATTTGTATGTTTGAATTTTTCATCGATCCTTTTTAATTTTTTTAGTTGTGTAAATCGTCAAGATACCCGGATGAAAAAGGTGTAGATATTTATTCTCTTGGATGTATGTCAAAAGAGGTAAGTCTTTTCTATGTGTTTACATATGGTCAATTCCATATAAGTAGACTAACAAATATTTTCAAGTAACATATTTTTATCTTACATGTAAGATTCAGTATACCGAAATGTGCTGTTTCCATTTATTACACGTTTAATGTTTTTTGTCAATTTTCATCAAGTAAATTTTCATATTCGAGTTAAGACACTAAAAGATAAATGGTAACGCTGAGTGGATTTTTTAAAATAAAAAACTTTCACATTTGAACTTATATTTTCGTTTTATTTTGTCTCATGTTTTATTATCTTGCTTTTTGAAATATTACTTACTATTATATTGCAACGGACAAACAAGAGGCAAAAGATTCCTTTAAAAGAAAAAATAGTTTTATATCCTAAGCCAAATTATGAAAGACAATCACAGAGAAAGAAACATTGTAGATAATCGATTACAGCATATCCCAAATGACTGCGTATGTAGTATGTAGAACGACTGATTTGGCACTGCCCCTAGATGATCATACATTAGATTCCAGCCAATGGAATAAAAATCATTCGACAGTACTGTCAATCAATTTACCTACAAACACCCTCTATGTGGTCTACTGTCAAGCAAATAACAACAAATGTGTAAAGTGTGTTTCTTTAATTGCAGACAGTCTTCTAAGACGCCGGCTAGGGTGTAAGAGAACATCTCTTTGAAATGAAATATTTGCTACTCTGTTGACCGTTAAAATAAACGTTTATCAATGTTGTCGTTCCATATAATTTTGATAATTACTTACTAAAATTCTTACCTTTTATTGTTTTTTTAGATATGTACGCTAATAGAAGGTGTCAACAGTGCTGCAATTGGTAGGCGCTCATTATTTTCCTTGACGAAATGTTGTGACACAGATAACTGTAATAGTGAGTATGCGTCAAATTATTGTCTATAGTATATGCACTCCTGCTTTTATCTATTATGCATAGTTAACTATTCTTCAAAATCGCTAAAATTATCACTCAAATCATTCTTGTCACTATGGGCATCGAAAATTGCATTTTGGGGAATATTTGTACACCCAATATTTGATTTACAAAAATTCCCATTTTCACCGAAAACTGGATTTCAGGACGGGTTGAAGGAGTTATCTGACAGATTCGTAGACTTTCGTTCTTCACAGTTAGAAAACAATGTTCAAAGCAAAATATTGGACTTTCATCCACACACTTTTGTGCATAATGCTTCCAAACTTCAAATTTTGACTCAGAAATAATGACTTTTTCATATTTATGACCAAGAGTATATTTCACGATGGTGAGCTTTACACCACAGATTATTCTACTTCCGGAAATGATTTAAACAGTCGTTAACTTTCTCAGGGACGTGCGTGCTCTTGTGAACTAAATCGCACATGATTTAGTTTACAAAAGCGGACCTATATCAGTGGTAATAATACAGGTCATAATTTCGATAAGTTTGTTTAAACCATTGTTGTGACGTCATTCTATTGTATTAACTGTGGATTCTTTTTAAAGAACCAACGGCTTCCCCTCTGTTGTTTTATCCAATTGAAAGTTTAAAAACGTCCAATGGGAAATGTATGTTTACTACATTTCACTGCGAACTGATTGTCCGATTAAGTGAAATAGTTTTGCTCGCACGGATCTTTTTGATTTGCGGAGGGAGGTTGCTTGGATTTTCACCCGAGTTCTGAAACGCTTTGGACCGCATTCTAGGAAATTTGTTGCTTGTTTGGCGAATTTTTTTTCTAATTAACAGCGTTAGGGCTAGATAAATTTTTACCCAGATGTTGGTGTTAGAAATTTTCTCAGCACAATCCCAGCCCACCCCTGAAAATCAAATGGTCCGTGCTTTACTGGGTCGTTTATACCAACCTCAGTAATGTATATTGTACATGTTGTAGAAGCTGGCAACATGGTAATTTATATTTCCTTCAAGTACAACAAGATTCAAAACATATGTCTGATAAATACAATGGAAAAGTTCTATTTAATTTCGATCTTTTCATTTCAAAAATACACATTAGTTACATTAAGAACTACATGTACAAAAACAAGTAGTGTTGGAGTAATGGAGAATAACCCATATTTGCGTTTACTTACACTATATGTTCCGACTTTTCGTGTTTACTTAATTAAGTTCTATGCGTATTAAATAACAAAACCTGCTTTAACAGGGGCGAACCCAGAGAGCTGCTCATGAGTGCCCGGGGGGGGGGGGCACAACATAAAAAAAATATAATTTTTTACGAGTTCCCTCCAGTTATCAGTGTTAGTTCAAAATATATAGAAAAGTCTGCATCCAACTGTGGTGAAAAGCACAGTCATAGATAACGGGCTTACCAGCTGTGCTGGGATGATCTATTTCTTCAAGATAATATGCATTTGGTGGAAGGAAAATTAAATGAAATATCCAGTTTGTACACTTTTTTTTCATGAATTCATATTTTACTGTACCACATAGCTGCTTATTAAGAAAATAGACCTATGACTAAAAAAACCCTGAAATATCATTAACAGGGGGTAATAACACGGGATCCCAAGCTCTCTGAGATCCCGGAACCCATGTATGTACAGCCCAGATTCCTATGAGTGGAGCCTGGACCCCTAGTGTCGGAGCCCGGTGCCCTTGTTTTAGAGTCCAGATCCTTGTGTTAGAGCCCGGGGCCCTGTGGTGTAGCCCAGATCCCCACGTTCAAAAATGGTTGGAGAGGAGTCCAAAGCCGATGTTATTCCCTTGAAATGAAAGTTTTTGGCAATTCTCTTGTTAAAAAATTTTCAGGAGATCGTGATCTAAGCAAAGAAATAAAAGGACTTTAGAACAGTTAAATTGGACTTGAACTTTCTATTCCTAGTTCAATTATTTTAATCTGTTACTGTTTAGAAAAAGGTAACATTAGGCCATTATAAACAAAAAATATCCTAGATTTTCGTCCCCACTCGCCCCGATTTTTTGACAGGCCCGAACAAAATTTCTTTTTGATTTTTTGGCAAATTTTGGCACATTTCTTATATAAGCATTTTTCACAAAATGATAAAAATATTAAATGAAATTCGCCAACCCTCCCAAAATTTTGTGAAAAAAAAATAGATGAGAATCTAGGAATTGTCTTATTATGGCCTTATCTTAGAGTTTGATGTATGATCTGTAGTAAATTGACACATGCCGAAATGGTAAGAATTGCTGAATGTAACCAAACGAAAAGAAGCGAAATGTTACGAAATCGTTGACAATTACGAAGTCTTATTTTACAGTTCTTCAACTTATTTCAAAATAAGAATTCCATGTACGTTGATATTAAACTGTCATTGATTTGTCAAGTCGTGACAATGTACCCTGACTATGACATTTTTAATAATTTGGTTTAATAAACATATTAAAGAAACAAACCTCTACTGCTTTTGATTTATTCAATTTGAAAAAAAAGTTACTAGTGCCAGGGGGACGTGCCATTTGAACCCCGCTGGATCCGACACTGTTTAAGTTTTTGTATGATGGGACTTTTATACGTACAGCTCAGTGAAAAGTCATTTTGTCAATTTTCTTCCTTTTTGGGGGAGATAAAGATTCTATAACATATACAATTAAACATCACGTTTCTTTCCTTTTTTAATTTTGTTTATTTACTTCTAATAGGAAAATTGACTCGATTAAACAAATGTAACCAAAATTAGCCTCTTATTTCCTCTGCAATTTCCTCGTGCAAGTATAACCCTGGGGTTAAAAATATTAAAATGTGTTTTTGCAGAAAGTATTTCATGATACAGAAAAAAACTTACGTTTTTTTTTCTCTTCTTCGTTCTTCTTTGATATGGTTTAGAGGTTCAACACTATTCACCGTAATTTTTTACTGAATTTAATGTCCTTTCGATTCACTTTGAGAAATACATATACCACAATTGAAGTTTATTTGAGTATTAGATATCGGTTAAAAACAAACATTTAGAACAACTTCATCAATATAATTCTTCTTTGATACTGAGTGAACTTCCGTACGAAGATAACAATGCAGTAATCAGATAGGCGATAATCCTTTTAATCTCTTGATTACATACACGTCTCAACAATGGTTTAAATAAGAGAAACAATGGCTAAGTGTGAATTCATGATAAACAATCCACTCGCCTCTGGCTCGTGGATTCTTTTTCATGAATTCACACTTGGCCGTTGTATCTCCTTTACTTATGGCCTCATTCCTTGATTTTATTCTTGAAATTGATAACAGAGGAAGGATACAAACTGGACTGTATGACAAACTTGATGACTTCTGCAATTTAAATTCATATTTCTTTGTAGCAACATTCCAACAGCAGCAGCATATGGAGTTAACATTTCTCAACTCCTTCTCCCCGTAGCTCACAAATAGGCTTCTTAAACAAAGATATGTTACCCATAATTTGAAGTTGTCACATAGAAGTTTTACGGTCTCTTTACCTCTAGACAACTATATTATATCTGTTTGAAAAAGACAGCTTATATTTCTCTATAACAACTTAAGAATGTTGATTCATCTACCTAATTTGACTTTTCGACCGGTATTGATATGTTCAACATGTCGGGTGTCTAATAAGATAGTAAGTGAGAACCGAACCGTCAATCCAAAAGCGAACAATCCAAGGACAATGGCAACACCAGAAACAAAAAAGGGAAAAAACAGAGACACAACATGGGTACGGCACAGAAAAGAAAAATGAAGACACACACACAAAGATGAACAACACGGGCCCAATAAAAAACCATGGGTGAGATCAGGTGCACCGGCGAAGATACAGGCGAAGGTTACTCTTCTCGTGCATATGATGTGTTTTTGATATCCAGATTTCATTTAAAACACTTCTTGAAAAGCTAGTATCACAGTATTTTTGAAGGCCTCCTTTTACGGCTGTCAAGATAGAGGTCAAAAGCTTAAGAATATGTTATAGAATATTTTGCAGATCTGGCGATGTGCAGTTGTTTGCATTGACATTTGTGTTACTCTGGTACCCAGTACAAGGGGAGATCAGTGTCTTTATCTTTGGTTGAAATCCCAAAGGAAAGCAAAACAGATTGTTCTGTAATATCTCCGTTTAAAATATCTTAATAACTTCGTCTCATGTATCTAATATCTTAAACTTTCTGCATTTACGGAAAATTCGTAAAATTCTTTTTTAAAACTCACATTTAATGTCGAGTAAAACTGCTTGATTTTTTTAAAAATCGCGGTCACATTTCTAAAGGTCTTAACATAAATACTAAAACCTTTCATTTTGTTACATAGGTGAGGTTCTTGAAATTAATAATTGTATTCTGATCAGTACTGCCTCGGCATGTAAAGTCCTGCTTACATGTCAAGAAAATAAATTAAATGTTTATCAATTATGGACTTTTTACGCAGTCAATATCTTGGATATGGACTTGTTAGTTTTATATTGACCTAGGGCGAAGTTCGAGGTCAATATATTACTAACAGGTCCATATGTAACATATTGACAGAGTAAAAAGTCCATCATTTTTATATTACATATGTAGTTTTATGATATCTCAATATGTATTTTGTCAATACATCGGAATTTAATTAGAAATAGAACCTTTATTTGAAGGCACATGCGGATCTACCATCATCTAGAATGGATGGGATATTACATGAGTGCTCATAGAATAAATAAATGTCGACATTTATCTTATATTTGCAAATATAAAAGCAAACAAGTTACAAGCCTTTTTATTAGCGTGTTTAAGTGAAGTGTGCAATAAAAGCATGTGACAACTGTAAAATATATCTTTCATTGATTTCAGTGGTTGCTCTGTAAAAACATTTTAATATCCGCTTTTATTTCCCCGGCGGAAACTCTTATTAACGTGTAAAGCGTTTTCAAATATTTATTAAAACATTTTTTCATCAGACCTTCTTAGTGAAAAATTTTAGTCTGAAAGTCAAACCAGACATGTAGCTTCAATAAAACTAAAAATAGAAACATAGCGTCAATATACTTGAAAATAGAAACATGGCGTTAATATATCTAAAATAAGAAACAACGCTGAAATATACTGAATATTCTTAAAATCACGTGAGCGTATTAGCCAATGAGATTGATAGAAACTTATACCATATGTTATATTTTTATATCTTTTCAGAACATTTAATTGGCGTTCCATCCTCGAAACGTGAGTAGAATTTGAACACTTTATTTTGATTGCTATATTAACTTGTGAGCCTTATATTTAAAAAATAATAAACAAAATATGTAAATTACAATTGCCATGCCATCAATATATTTTGTAATTTCTACGGAGTTTGGAAGACACATCTTTTTTAACTCACCTGACCCGAAGGGTCATGTGAGCTATTGCCATCACTTGGCGTCCGTCGTCCGTCCGTCGTAAACTTTTCAAAAATCTTCTCCTCTGAAACCACTGAACCAATTTTAACCAAACTTGGCCTGAATCATCACCAGGGTATCCTGTTTCAAAATTGTATCCGATGAGTCCGAGGACCAAACAACATGGCTGCCGTTACTAAAAATAGAACATAGGGGTAAATTGCTGTTTTTTGCAAATAACTCAAAAACCGTTACAGATATAAAAAATCTGACATGAGTAAAAGTGATCAGCATGACAAGATCTACCCGCCCTGCGATTTTGAAGAAAATCTGATTACCCATTATGGAGTTATTGCCCTTTTTCCGAAAATTTTTCAAAATTTTAATATATTTTATTTTTTATCAAAGAAACTATAACAGATAGAAGTCAACTTTAAATTGCAAAAATGTTCAGCATATCAAGATCTACCCACCCTGAAATTTTGGACAAAAACCAAAAATCTTTGTAGGAGTTATTGCCCTTTTTTCACAGAATTTTCAAAATTTTCATATTTTTCGTCTTTT
This sequence comes from Modiolus philippinarum, assembly GCA_002080025.1. Lineage (NCBI taxonomy): Eukaryota > Metazoa > Mollusca > Bivalvia > Mytilida > Modiolidae > Modiolus > Modiolus philippinarum. The sequence goes on from MJUU01002475.1 coordinate 148,881, forward strand.
ATTTCCAAAACTATAGAAGATGAAGGTTAAGTGTAAATTGATAAAATGTTTGCCATGCTGAAGTGACTTCAAAATGGGTGTTGAAAATCGTTTGTTGACCGCCATTTTCAAAATGGCTGCCAAAAAAGGCGGGAAAATTCAACATTGTTCGATTTCAATGAAATTTGGTTTCCAAATAGATATTGATGTTGCGACTTCAAAACCAGTATTGAAAATTGTTCGTTGGCTGTCATTTACAAAATAGCCGCAAAAAAGACGGGAAAATTCAACATTGTCCAATTTCAATGAAATTTGTTTTCCAAATAGGTAATGATGTCGCAACTTCAAAACTGATGTTAACAATTGTTCGATGAATGCCATTTTCAAAATGGCCGCCAAAAAAGGCGGGAAAATTCAACATTGTCCAATTTCACTGAAATGTTGGTTTCAAAATATATATTGATGTTGCGACTTCAAAACTGGTGTTGAAAATTGTCATTCCCCGACATTTACAAAATGATGTTTTGACTTCAAAACTGGTGTCGAAAGTGGTCCTAATTGCAAGAATGTTTTTTGTCAAAAAAGCCAATCAAAGAAATATAGTAAAACATGACCAGACTTTCAAATACAGTTCAAGATATTGTTGGCGTTCAAGCTACCAAAGTTTGAGAGACTGAAGTTCATCTGTATAACTTACAATGTAAGCTTGATTGTCGTATTGTGCTTCATAGTTTTCTTCACAATATAAGAAATATGTTTAATCTAGATTATAAAGGGGAACCCCTGCCAAAATTTTTATATGGAAAGGGGAACTTGGAATGTTTTGATTTCAGCAATATGCATGATCTGAGTTTTAAGGGGAACCCCAAATTAGTTTTTGAATGATGGTCTGAAATGGGTTGTAATGGATAGTGGGACTTTAAATTACTGTGGAAACTGCTGAATCTACTTGCCCAATTGGAACCATACTTGGTGACAACTGTCCATAGTCGGTACCTATAGAAGAATGTGTCTGGTAAGTCTGCATGTATTCCAAGATGACTGCCAGAGATGGGGACATAGTTTAACATTGGACCCTATGGGAAAAACACATTCAAAGACATTCTTCTCTGAAACTACTTGGTCGGTTGGAATCAAACTTGGTCACAATAGGCCTTTAATGGCCTTCTTAAAAAATTATGTCTGACAAGTCTGCACCTCATCCAAGATAGCAACCAGTGGGGACCATTGTTTAACATTGGACCCTATGGGGAAAACACATTCAAAGATTTTCTCCTTTGAAACTTCTAGGAAATGAGACACTTTAACATAGGGTTAATTTGGGCTGCAGTTTATGCCAGTCATGGACCAGGTGAGCTATACAGGCTCTTGAGAGCCTCTAGTCTTTTCTTGAAACTACATCAAGAAAAAATAAGAATAATGGTGGACTACAGTTTGAGGACTTTCATTATTATGGCTATCATTTTTGAGGGTTTTATTTAGAAATTTCTATGTAAAAAGGGTTTCCAAAGGACCTCGTATAACCGCTAACTTGTATGAAATTCAACCTAGGGCTTTTTAAAGTCAAGATATCTCACCTGAATCCTTGACTTAATATAAGAAAAACAAACTATGCCCGAACCGGTTAGACGTTTCTGAAGATGTCGTATGATAATAATGATTTAGTTTAATTCGAATTTGCATGCAAGATCTTTTAATTTGTTTCTATACAAAGATAAGGCCCGATGTTAAATCATTTTAAAGGGTTTGGTCATTTTGATCAGATATGGGCTTAACGGACAAATGTTTAAAGGAGAACACCCAAGGACCATTATGACCGAATTGTTTCCAAATAGGAAAGAACATTTTAGAGATCAAAGAGCAGACGCTGCAAACAGATGGAAACCTGACGCCAACAGATTAACTAAACTCGTCTTTGCTATAGGCAGATGAGCTTAAGAAATTTGCTGTTAACAGTATCTGGAGTCCGTGATTCTTGATTTTTTTGTTCTCAGAATAAGGTTGAAATGTTTTATTCACATATAGCTCTAATACAAATGGCAAATTATATTATATTATATTATATTATATTATTATATTTTATAAAGGCTGTAATTACTTCAAATAAATAAAGCAATATCTCCGGAACCCAGCATCTATCCACGGTACAATTTTCTCATTTTTACTGATTGTTTATTAAAGAATATTCATTATACGATGTAGATTTGAATTGGAAGATAATTTGCAATTGATTATGCTGTTGGCTATATTTAATACATATAATATTTATAATAACATTTTTTCAGCGCAGACAATTAGAACAACACAAAAACCGAATACACAAGCGCCTTTTCCCAAAACAACTTCATACAGACTGACTTCGAAAGCACCTGTTCACATAACAACTGCACAAAGACTTACGTCAAAAGCACCTGTGCTCAAAACAACTGCATATAGACTGACATCGAAAGCACCGGTGCAGAGAACAACTGCTTACAGACTGACATCGAAAGCACCGGTACAGAACACAACTACATACAGACCGACATCAAAGGCACCGGTGCACAAAACAACTACACAAAAACTGACGTCAAAGGCTCCTGAAATGAAAACAACTGTACGAATTAATAAGTCTACGACTCAAGTTGCACAAACTACACACAGAGCAACCCAAGCACATTCAACATCACTAGCTACAACGAAGTCAAATGAATGCGTTGATACTTTTCAATATTGTGGCGCAACCCCACAGATTCAGGCGTTGTCATGTGGTGACGCTGATATACGTAGCCAGTGTAAGAAAACATGTGGTGATTGCTGTAAGTATGAGACTATGCTGAAATAAATTTTACTCCAAAGTCAGTAAACATAGTAGAACATAGGTATATTTGATACTTAAACCATACATATGTTACAATATACGTTTCATTTTATTGGCTCTATTACTAAGATTAAATAGGCAGGGTAAAACTAGTTTTCAGACGTCGATGTATTTTCATGAAAGATGCTTAAATAAGCTTTATCATGAATAAATCTTATTTGTCTTTATCATTAACTTAATAATGCAATTTTTAAGTAAGGGGCAAGACCTCGGCAGGTCTTGAATGTTCCACTCGTTTATTTGTTTTATTTTTTTCATATTTACGGAATTTAAACTTGACAATTTTATATAAACTGTAAGCAATTTTTAATATTTTTTACCGTTTCATTTTATGTCTAGTGGTCATCAAAGATACCTTGCTTCCTTATATTATTTTATCAGTTTAGGACTTAATTTTTGTGTATGAAATAAGCTCTAATAAAACTGCACTTGCTAAAAAATATTTTCAAATTCAAAATTCCATGGTAAAGTCAATTGTGAAATTACCAGGAAGCGTGACAATACATTTTAATAAATCTAGCTGAAATATTTTAGTGTTCTGAACAGTATAGGCTGAACATTTAAAAAAAAATCGATTATTGTTAAACACTTTTTGTAAAAAAAAAAACTTTGTCTTTAAATTTTCGCAGAAAATTGAAAAAAAGTAAAAAAAAGTACATGTAAGATATAGAAAAATTTAAGAAAAGTGTAAATTTAGGATCAGGTATGTAAAAATAAATAAATTGCTTAACCCATGCTTTGAATTTCTCCCTTGCAGATATCTGACCTTTCTATATTTCATTTGTCTTTACTTTTAATTGCATAAAATGTAAACTTGATTCACTCATTATAAATAATTGAATCCAGGGTGGTTGTTTTCATGACAATTGAACATTTATTCGCTGTGTGAAAAAAACAACTTCAATTTCGAAATTTTATTTACACCTTTCATTATCATGTGCGTTTTATGAATGTAAGAATTCGAAAAAAAAAACAGAGTTATCTCCACATACCCCAGGTTTTTCCATTTACAATGGAAGTCATTGACGGATATGAAAGGGTATAAAAAGGAATTATGCTCCGAAAATTCAATTTCTGGTGTTTATCTGCTAACCTTTCCTGTACTCTTGATGTCATTCTCCGTTTATTTGAGAGTTGTCACTGTGTGTGCTTTAGTTTTTCTAGTTAGGTATATTTGTCGTGTTCTGTATTTCGAGTTTTTGTTCTTTTTCTTCCGTTGTTCTCGGTTTTGCTTTTTCTTTGATTTTTTTGTAATCCACTTTTAAAGTAAGCGAGAACTGAACCGTCAGTCAAAAGAACGAACAAAACATGGACAATGGAAACACAGGAAACACTAAGAAACAAGGACACAACTTGTATACGGGACAAAAACAAAAGAAAAATGAAGACACACATTCATAACTTTTAATGAATAATCGAAACTTGATTGTCAGCATTATGATTACGAGGTATGACAGTTTACACATATTATTCACTTTTCAAGTCAATTCATATTGATTACAAAATACAGTGGTGGATGATTTTATATTTCAGCTCTTACTACCACAACCACTACGACACCTAAACCATGTGTGGACTTTCAAACAAAGTGTACAGAAGCCAGTTTCCAAGCACTGGTTTGTTCCGATAAAGAATTGAACATAATTTGCCCGAAATCATGTGGTGTATGTAAATAAAGGCTAAAACAATGATTTCGTCAGTTTTAAGAAGCAATGCAATTCTTTGGAAAATAGTTTTTAATGCATATGTATTACGCAGCATAATCTTTAAAACGCATTTCACGTGCCATCAAAATTTTGTACTTTTACGTAAGTTAAATGCATTTAAAAAGCAGGTGTTTTTGTACATGTAGATATGAAAATTGAAAATTAAAAATGTTGTTAATCTAGGATAAGCTGCTTAAAACTACCGGACAGAATAGTATATTATTTACATACGTTGTATCTAAGTTGCTTACCACCTAGGAATAATCTTAGTTCAGAGATAAGAGTAATTTTGAGTTATTAAACGAAATGTGGAAAGGAATCTTGTAATGCGACATATATTTTTTTTTAATTTTTGTTGCATTCATCAATTTTGTGACCTTTATCTCATTGGTAAATCAGGACATGCTTACCCTTCCGGTGCACCTGGTGTCACTCTTACTTTCATTGGAATTCACACTGTGAGTGCTTTGGTTTTGAATGGTGTGCTTTTTTTTTTTATTTCTGTGCTTTGTAGCTGTCTAACGCAATTGTTTTCTGTGCTCTCGTTTGTTTGTCTTTTGACTTCGATTTTTGTCCATACCACCCCCTTTGTTCCCTCGGTATTCTACTGCCGTTATTTCTTCTTTATATAAATATCTCGCTAAATCACAAAGTAATCAATAGATATTGTAATTCCTTGTGTTAGCTCAAATGTATTATTTTGCAGGTATTGAAATAAAGTTTGAAATAAACATTTTGTCACAATTACTTCTTTTAAAATTTGAACAATCAGTATGAGGCTTTTGTTCTGATCGACCTTGATACCTCATATAACGAAAAACTAATAAAAGGCAGACTTGGTATAATTGTAAGAAATGTCGAGTACAGCAATTCCACAATATTTAAGAAGAAATGAGCTTAAGTTTACTTTAAAAAGGGTCATGCTTACTCTTCCGGAGCACCTGATGTCATGGAAGTTCACACTGTGGGTGTCTTTGTTTTGAATGTTGTGTTTTTGTTTCTGTGTTATGTGGCTGTCTGGTGTCGTTTTTTTACTGTGTTCTCGTTTTTTCCATATCTCTGGACTTCGATTTTTGTAAATGCCACTCCTTTGTGCCTTCGGTATTCTACTGCTGTAGTTCAACGTTGAATAAATAACAATGTACTAAATACAATAAATTAAGAGAAACATATGAGCTTATTTTTATTGCTGAAATATTTTTATATATAGTTATATGTTTATAAAACACCAACTTTTTTTCTGGTCAACGCCCATAACCACTTCCTACTCCGCCTAAACCTGAAAAATGAACATTTTTACTGTACTTGAATAATTGAATATAATTAAATTTCACATTCCAATGGACTTTTTAAAAAAATTTCACACATCAATTACAAAATAGGGGATATGGATTTACTTTACTTGCATATTTTTATTTCTTCTGGTATATAAAGAGGAATTTGCAACGAATAACAAATGCATTTGTAACTACCATTTACCTTTTTTGATATAAAGAAATAGCCGTTTCCTCAACAAACACATCGGAAGTAAATAAAGTTTGTAGCTATCAACGAACAAAGTTTAGAAAAACTGGAAACTGACATATCATTTCACAAAACCACAGATATTAATATCATCCGTGCTAAACTCTTCTAGAATACGTTCATTTTCATGATGAAAAAAAAATTAAATCATTTAAGTTAAAACATGTGAAGACTTGATAGATAAAAAATATGCTTTTATTCCGAGGTGGTATTTTAGCAATACTTCACACGTAATAGAAACTAGAGTAAGGACTGTCGGAAACGACAGTGATCCCCGCACCCCCTGTTTGACACAGAAAACAGCTATAGACCCTGGGAATAATTTTTCTTAACATTTTTTAAATTAAACTATTGACAGTCACTATTTTTACCATAAGGAATTAAAGAATATAATGGTTGTTAGGCAGAATTCCAAAAAATAAGTAGTCTTTGAGACTTTCAGGAATTTTACAAAACTCGGAATCATATATTTTGGAATCAAGTTTGTGAAATGTTTCTTCTAACTCTAACAAATTTTTTAACTATGGTTTCAAAGTAGAATTCCAAAAAATATGTGGTCTTTGACACTTTTAGGAAATTTACCAAAATTGGAATCAAATATTTTTGAAATTCAATTGGTAAAAATGATTGCCCT
>MJUU01002475.1:155605-180304 GCA_002080025.1 Modiolus philippinarum
GTGGTCTTTGACACTTTCAGGAAATTTACCAAAATTGGAATCAAATATTTTTGAAATTCAATTGGTGAAAATGATTGCCCTAATGAAAACAAATCCTTACAATTTTGTTGCTAGGTAGAATTCCCAAAAATATGTGGTCTTTGACACTTTCAGGAAATTTACCAAAATTGGAATCAAATATTTTTGAAATTCAATTGGTGAAAATGATTGCCCTGATGGAAACAAATCCCATCGGTATTGTTGCTAGGTAGAATTCCAAAAAATAAGTGGTATTTGACACTTTCAGGAAATTTACCAAAATTGGAATCAAATATTTTTGAAATTCAATTGGTGAAAATGATTAACCTTATCAAAACAAATGCTTAAAGTATGGTTGCTAGGTAGAATTCCAAAAAATAAGTGGTCTTTGAGACTTTCAGGAAATTTACCAAAATTGGAATCACATTTTCGAATTCTAAGATTTCAGAATTTTTATTTTTTCCAAATACTTGCCAAAATATAAGATTATATGCCAAAATGTCCAAAAATATCAGTCTTTGACATTTTCAGGAAATTTACCAAAGTTGGAACCGGAATCAAATTTCTGAAAGCTTATTGCGCATCTACAGACTATATGCAACAATTCTGCAAAAAAATTTAATCCATAAATCCAAAAATGTAGGATGATTTTGCGTCGCATGCCATGTATGTCACAATACACATTTTGTGGTCTTTGTCAAATCGACATCTTGGGGTCTCTTGTTTGCATCAAGATAGATATCAAAAATCCGAGAGCTTATTGCGCATCTACAGACCATATCCAACAATTCTACAACAAAATTAAAACCCTAAATCCAAAAATGTAGGAGGAGTTCGCGTCTCATGCCACATGTGTCAAAATGGACATCTTGGGGCCTCTTGTTTGCACCAAGACCAATATCAAAAATCAGAAAGCTTATTGCGCATCTGCAGCATATATGCAACAGTTCTATAACAAAATTAAAACCCTAAATCCAAAAATGTAGGAGGAGTTCGCGTCGCAAGGATGTGTGACGGACGGACGGACAGACGGACGGAATGACGGACGAGGCCAACGACAATATCCCCGAATTTTCATTCGAAAGTTTGGGGATAATAAGTGTTGCAAAACATCAAAATTCAATAGAATAAACAGAATCGGTAGATTAGTGTAGCTACCTTACATGCGGGACCACGAGTTTAAGATATGAAATGATAATAAAATTAAAAACATAACTAAAAAGTGAAAAGGACTTAGATTTCATCTCCTTTGACGAGAATGAAAACACGGGTATATTACCTTGGACCAAACATGTGTCAAGTACCATCGTTCCCTTGCTTTAATCATATAATCCTTGCAATTACCCATCAAAAACACGACAGAACAAACGAAAACGTTCTTCGCACAAGCAAGATCTCTTTTGTCATAAACTGTTTCACTAGATAAAATTAGCAGCATTATCTGTGAAGAATATTCTGACCTAAAAAGTCTTGGGAGAATTCGACACACAATCTAATAAGGTGAGAAGTAAGTGAGTGAATGAGTAAGTGAGAACCGAACCGTCAGTCTACATTAACAATCCAACAACGTCCGAAAAACAAAGAAACAAAGACATAACATGAGCATGACACAGAAAAGAAAATGAAGACACACATATATACAAAAATGAACAACACGGACCCAATAAAAAAAACCACGGGTAAGATCAGGTGCACCGGTAGAGTAAGCATCTCCTGCTTCTTATAAGACACCAATAAACTACGATAGAGAAAGAAGAAATAAAAGACGATAAGCAGGTTATCTAAATTTTGAAAGCTGGAATATTGTGAAATATCATCCTTCTTGCAAGAATATGAAGCTTCATATTCTGGCTAACGGGATGATATTTTGCGATTTACAGATGTGAAAATCCAGAAAACATATACATACATGTATTTGGTGAGGTAAAGACCTTATTTCAGCCACGTGTCTTTTGAAACTCAAGCGGCTATATACTAAAGTTTTGTCGATATTAAAACTCTTCACTTATATACGATGAAAATTCCATTTTTGTTTTCCAATTCACTCACAGAGTAGCTTTATTTTGTGTTGGCATTGGAAATCGGAGAATTAGCAATGAAAAGGAAGTTATCCCTTCTATAGGACAACAATGAATATGCTCGTTTAATGAGAAACATAGAAAAGGTCTTCATACTGCACAACACGTTTTTCCACATTTTTGTCTACAATTGGCCACAGCTAGGCATTCTGTATTATGACCTTACTACTCCGCAAAAATAGGACACTCCTCTAAATACTACGCTCCACATTGGACAAATCCAGGTCCTGGGATTCTTGTCGAGACCCCTTTACCCCAAAATATGTTTTGCAATCTGCTATCATTATTCAAACGACCGATAGGTAAGAGTAAGGCAGGATATGTCATTAAGGTGTGACATGCCTTCCTGTAAACTGTTGTCTTGTACCACCGGATTTTACATGTACATTATGAGAAGCAGGAGACGCTTATTCTACCGGTGCACCTGATCTCACCAATGGTTTTTTATTGGGTCCGTGTTGTTCATCTGTGTGTGTGTGTGTGTGTGTGTGTGTGTGTGTGTGTGTGTCTTCATTTATCTTGTGTGTGTGTGTGTTTTATGTGTGTGTGTGTCTTCATTTTTCTTTTCTGTGCCATACTAATGTTGTTTTGTCTCTGTTTCTTTGTTGTTTCCGATGTTGCCAATGACCTTGGATTATTCGTTTTGGATTAATGGTTCGGTTCTTTCTCAGTTACTTGTAACAAAGTCCCCTCATTTAACAACAAACTTACTGTATGAGCATAAACTATATACTGTCCTTGTCGTGAAAAAGTAATCAATTTTTCATCCTTGGCTTACATATTATCTTATTGAATAAGCCCTATTCCCGATTTAGCAATGAGCTTTGCTTTATACAGGTCCTGGGATCATTGAAAGGTAGATTTCATTCCCTGTCATAGACATTCTTCGATGTGCATTTATAAGATATTCCATCTCTTTGTTATTCAATTCATATAGAATTGGTTTTGAAAAAAACCTGTTACGATCGAAAGCTACTTACATCCTTTACATTTACAGTTATAGTAGGAACAGTCACCACGGTCACATCCGGCCTTTCGGCAGCATCTGTTACACTTCCTGTCTGCCTTTTCACTTGGACAGTTTCGAATATTTACAGTACAAGAACTAGGTACCATACCGAACTGTGCCTCTCCTTCTGGAATAACTATATAAAGAATACTAAGAAATTTAAAAGTAATCTTTTTACTGCACGTAGTGTTTCTCTACAAGTTGACTAAATATTATTTGTTGTATGGCTTTCAGTATCAACAACAAATTGCTTGTCGGTCTGTAACAATATAATGGCTGTTACAGTTACGTTGTAATTTGATTCAGTTTTCCATATTTTATACTTTTACACCATTTGTTTGAATTATCTAGTTTTATTTGATTCATATTTATTTCATTAATTTTAATTTCTAATATTTTATATTTTTCATTTTTGTCACGTACAAATCTAATGATGTTAGCTCTATTCAATTATTTAATACAGACTTTTAGAATCCTCTTCCTCAGCCAAGGGTTTCTATCCGCTCTTCTCCTCTTCACCTTTGGTAGATCGAGCCTAATTTTGTGAGACATCAATTTAAAATTGTCTCCCTTTGAAGTCAGAGTTTCAGTGTAGTTTATTATAAGAATTAACGATTATTAATAACATCAAATAATGTAACAAATCAAATAATATTTAACTACAAAGAATACATCGGCAAACGAATACCGAAGCAAAAAAAGGAAAGAGGATTCTAAAATCATAAATCCAACATCACGGCAATTCACAGCAACACGAATTGAGACAGTATGACAAACACAAAACAAATAAACAAAAATGAACAAGAACGCCGCAAAACTAAAGCACTAGCAGTGTGAACCCCTATAAAAACTGATGTATCACCAGGTGCTCCGAAATAAACCCTCAAGAATTAATTAACAATACAAATCGTGGAATTTTGCAAAATTGGAAAATGAATCCACACTTTATTTTAATTGGTGAATAAAAGGATATGGAGTAAATGCACATGAGACAAAGTCTCTACAAATACATGGTAAAAAACAAGCAAAGGAACAACGCTTTTATTGTTGTTCTTCATCTTGAAGTCACCATGAGGCCTTCAACAATGAGCTTTGCTCATACCTCATAGTAATTTCAAGACGGCCCCTAGCACCGGTTTAAGCGGAATTCTTTGCTAATTGTCGAGCAACGCTACATCCATGCCTTTCTTGGTCATGGGTGCGGGATTGTCAACAAACATCAATTAAACTGGCAAAGTGCTCTTACAATCATTGTCATCCTTTGCCCGACAAAAGTTTTATTGTTATAATATATACATATATGCAATGTGAATATAAGCTTTTTGATTGGATGCAGCGGAGTTTAACTGCAAGCAATGCAAAATGTGTATTTGAGGCTTCAGAAATCCTGCTTGATCTGCCAAGGGTGAAGAGCAGAGGAGCGGATCATAACCCTTTGGCTAGCAAAGATGTGTTGGAATTGTAGAGTCTATAAAATTGAACCTGACATTTGTCTTTAGATGGACGAAAAATCAACCTAACATTCCTTTTAAAAAAGGAGAAATTTCGGTATGACCCGTTTTTGGCCCTGAAAATTGGGAATTTTCCATTACATTACAAAAACAGGAAAACAGCAAACACCTACAATGGCCAGGAACTACAATCACATGCCACAATTTACAAGCAAACTGCACTAGAAAAACATTAATGAAAACAAGAGACAAACATAAATAACGATAGGAACTCGGGATGTACTAATATTAATACTATATATTCTAAATCATCATATGAATAGTGCGACTGATGCTTTATAACAATCCAGGCATATTTATGCATTTAAGTGCAAATATTCTAATTACTGACGTCATAAACCTTAGCTATATTCCAAAAATAATGAAAATCTCACTATTTTTGATGGAATTTTATACAGTTTTCGTTACAATTAGTAATGACAACATTCGTATTCATTCACAGTAATTACATATACATGTAACTAACAAGTATACATAACATTCTTAAAAGATTAATTTGAGCACGCATGTGGCCACTGTTTATCAGAGCCAAAAACTGGTTAAAATAATGCAATTTTAAACAAATGTATTGTAGTTCTCTGTCCAGATTATGTTTGAGCCACTCCAAAATCATGTTAAAGATATGTTTTCACAACAAAATCGACTGGATGTGACATTAAACATTATAAAGAGAGTGCTACATCTCCACTAATGTGTTGTTGAATTTTGGGGGCAAAAGCCGGCCATACCGAAATTACTTCTTTTTCCAATATTTGTATCTAAAGTAATTGTATCATTCAAATCAACTTAACGATCTCTATCAGCAATGATTCCCAACTGATACTAGGCAAATATCATAGGAATAAAAGTAATTTTGGAGGAGTAAATCGATGTGTAAACGCGGTCAAAGTACTCACAAACCGAAGTGAAATGCCGCGTTTACACATCCGTAAAATCCTGCAAAATTACTTTTATTTCTTTGAATTTCAATCTTTTGAACTTAAAACAATGTTGCCACTTAATTTGAAGTCACCATATAATGCAGTATTTTTCCTAGGAGCGTATGATGGGCAAGAACCGTTTATCGAGAAATAACTTATTTCTTGTTTATTACGTTGAACAAAGAAATTTGGCATTGCAGTAGCAATACGAATTAAACAGATTTAGTAAAGCCTTACCATATATGGCAATTAATACAACAGCAGCAAGTACAACGTTTTTCATGTTTTCTGTAAGATTCTGTAAAGTAAAGTAAATGAATGTCAAGGAGATATTTCTGTCAAAATATGATAATTTTTCTGAATGCAAATGTTAAAAGAATAATCAAACAAATTGTAGTAATTTTCAAATAAATTATGTCCAATTAAGTCTTCCTGACTTTATATTGTGTTTTATAAGCGAATCAGTGAATCAATTTTTTTCAAAATATTTATCATAAAGCATAAAATTATTAGAAAAAACGGCAGTAGAATACCGAAGGAAGTAAGGAGTGAAATTTACAAAAATCGAAGTCCAAAGGCAAGGTCAAAACGAGATCACAGAAAACAATGACGCCAGATACAAAACAACGAAATGAAGTCATCGTAACAAATATAATTGTTAGCTTTTATAATTGCTTTGAAAAGAACGGGACTTCCCCTAAAAAGTAAACGAAGATAAATGCAAAAACAAAACTTCCAGTGGTGATTACCTGAATGGGAAACAATGAATCTTACTCAAAGGAAAATACAACTATACAGCAAAACCTTTCATGAATTTTCGAAATACCAGATAACTAAATACCGAAGTTACTGTCAATTTTGATTCTGCATATGCGCATTTCGACAACTTATATCTCATCAGTGCAGATAAAATCTAAACGTTTGGAAGACCAAAAAGTCAAAGATGTATAAAAACTGATAGACAACAAATAATCACATATGATCTAAATAGAAAGCAAAAATCAGCTAAGGACAGAGCTTTGCATGAGGGAGATACTCCTTAGTTTCAACAAAATTTACGAAAATTAGATATTGTAAGGTTTCAAATATAGTCGGCTTTCGGGTCAGCACCGAAGTACTGACTACTGGGCTGGTGAATACCCTCGGGGACAGTTGCTGATGCCGTTATTATAGTTACACTTCTAGTGGTGAAGTAGCAGGGCATATCGTCTGTCTTTAGGCAAACAACGGCAGTAGAATTTTAAGGAACAAGGGGAGTGATAATCACGAAAAAGGAAAGTCCTAGGACATGGAAAAAACTGCATAAGAGAAAAACAGACAAAACAGGGACGCGAGGCAGCCACAATACACGGAAACTAGAGTTACAGTGGCCAAATGGGCCACGAAAACCCTCCCCCACCCCGCCCCTTCCTGCATTTTCTTTAGCATCTGGAAAAAGGGTACTATTGGAAAGCAAAATACAAACTGTAATTAAGGCCCTGCATAAGTTTCATGAAGTTCTGATTTAGTGGTCAAGGATGAGTATTGGATACCAGGTATTCACCATATGGTTTGCATTGAGGTAAAAGAGCTAAACAACGGCAGTAGAATACCGAATGAACAAAGCACAAGATTACACAAATCAAAGTCCAGAGACAAGGTAAAAGCAAGAACACCAAAAGACTAAAATGACAAAGTGAAAAACATCTACAAAATCTGCAAAAAAAAAAGAATAATGTCTAATGTAAATCTACAATATGTAATAAAGCTCCTGCATAAGTTTCATGAAATTCGAATCAGAGGTTTAAGAGGAGCAGTGGATACCATTTCTTTAATTTGGCTAAAATGACAAGGCCAAAAATATGTCAAAAATCTGAAAAAAAAAAAGAATTTTGGAAAACAAAAAGAATAGTGCACATCTACAATATGTAATTAAGTTCCTGCATAAGTTTCATCAGTTGCTTAAGAGGAGTAGTGAATACCATGTGGTCACCACATGGTTTGCATTGAGCTTAAGTGACGAAGTCCAAAACATGTTAAAAATCTGGATAAAGGGAAGTATTGGAAAACAAAAAGTGTTGTGCACATTTTCAATATGTAATCAAGTATCATTAAATTCCAATCAAATAATTAAATACCGATGATCACCATATGGTTTGCATTGAGCTCAAGTGCTCAAGTGAAAAAGTCCAAGGGATGTCAAAAATCTGGAAAAAAGGGAATTATTGGAAAACAAAAAGCGTAGAGCACATATACAATATGCAATTAAGTTCCTGCATAAGTTTTATGAAATTCTGATCAGTGGTTTAGGAGGAGTAGTGGATACCATGTAGTCACCATTTGGTTTGCATTGAGCTAAAATGACAAAATTGATGAAGGGAAGATAACAGGAAACACTTACAATGGCCGAATATTACAATCACATGTCACAATCAACCAGGGAACTGCACAAGAAAAACGAACATAGATAACGATAAGAACTCGGGATAGCCTTACTTGGTACCGGCACTGGCAACAGCCAGCGGTAGGGTTAAACCGGTTTAGGGTTAAAGTCCAAAGCGTGTCAAAAATCTGGAAAAAAGGGATTTATTGGAAAACAAAAATGTAGTGCACTTCTACAATATGTAGTTAAGCTCCTGCATAAGTTTCATGAAAAAGGGGAATTATTTGAAAACAAAAAATGTAGTGCACATCTACAATATGTAATTAAGCTCCTGCATACGTTTCATGAAATTCCGATCAGGGGTTTAGGAGGAGTACCAGCTGTTGGGTACAAATAGACGGACGGACGGACACCATGAACACTATATACCTCCCGCAAAAAAAGGGGGGTATTATAAAGGGCAATCACAGTGTGAACTCCTATGAAAACCGGGAGTGACATCACGTGCTCCGGATGAGTAAGCTTGTTCTGCTCCACTAGAGGCAACCTTTACACTATTAGTGAGTCAATGCAGGGATGAGTCAAAACCGGTTATGTCAAATCCATGAAGACTTGAATTCTGGCTGAAAATGTCCGTTTTCTTTTGGGGCACATCTGTTAATGATGTCATGGGGATTGTCATAAGATTTCTGAAGGGATGAAGGTAACAAAGGTAACAAAGGGTGAACAAATCTCTGATTCACATGATTCAATTTTCAGACTTTGATTTTGTATTGCGGCTGCTTTGTTTTTTGCACTTTTGGACTTCGGAGATTTTGTTATTACCCTCATTTTCATTGTATACTTCGTTAGCTCGAGTCTCTTATGAAGAAACTTAATTAACAGTAACTTCAGTATTTTGTTTTTTATGTTAATTTCAGTTTCAGTTTTTATTTCCGCTTTAAATTTAAGCCATGCAGTGTTAGAATAACTTTATTATAGTATTCTGTTATAAATCACTTGCTTTTCTGTTTTTATTATATACATTTGCATTGCATTTCTGAAATAATTTACAATGATTGATAAAGGATGTGCAAAAATTTTCGTTGCTGAAAGTCATTCAATCATTCAACTAATAAAGTGAAGACGTATGATATACATGCATTTGTGACTCTGCTCAAATTAATCCTTAGTTACACTGTCACGTCTCAAGCATCCATGCATAGTTTAAGAAGCGTAGGAAAATAATGTTCCTTCAAATTGTCGATAAGCATACCTTTGTAAATACATTATCCAGAATGTCAGTAAAACATTTCTCTATTATCAATATACGTAGCGGTCAGAATCTGAAATGTAGGGGACCGAATTTGACCCGTAACGTACCCTATCAACCTTCTAAAATGCAACTTAAAATCAAATAGCGTGACAAAGTTAATTTGCATGTACTTACAATTTATTCCAGTTTGGTTTAGGTAAGTGTTTCAAAATGTCAGGACTTCTAAATATATACTGTGCTCTAGTGGTCATCAAGTCGCCGAAAGAAATCGGTTGACATTTCAAATGAATTTAATAATAATAACTATTTGTCGGATAATTTATTTCAATAGCAATGGCTAAAACAAGGCTCTCGAAACATAGCCTCAAGTAATTTGTATATTGCAGCTGCTGTACTCTTTTTCTTGCAAATGGTTTTAACAAAATTGGATATAGAAGGGGTCTTTATACTGCATGGAGCGTGGCGTTTCTCCACACAGTTTGGCTACAATGGTTCGCGGTCAGGCTTACCGTATTATGACCTGACTACCCCGCAAAGACAGGGCATTCCCCTAAACAGAATTGTCAAGAACCAAAATTCAAGAGGCAAAAAGACCTGCAACCGATGAAAGTTATTATATTACTCGGCAAAAGATATTTGGATTATTCAAAAATTCATATATGGAAATATAAAATCACATCTTTGTCAATTTTTCGATAGCAAATGGTCCCTTCTTGTATATTTATTCCGACATGGCTCTTGTTGGTTTCATCTAAATTTTCTATCTTAAGGATGTTCGCTGTTCAATTTTAAAATAACATCGATTTCAATTAAATATATTTTTTGTTTGAAAATTGAAAAAGAAATAATCAAAGCAGAAAAAATGATAGGTTATCGATGTAATTTATGCGATACAAGTGTTTCAAAAAATGGCGGGAAACTAAAATCTCACATTTAATGTCGGTTAAAATGAGCTTATGACTACCATGACAATATTTGATGGCTTTTGTATCTTTTTAGCTTGAATAACGGTATTATGCAGTCATAATATGATTGGTGGAGCAACTGAAGTCAAATTCTTATGATTTTAATCAACCCACCTAACATCAAAGAAATTTAATAAGTTTCAAAAATACGTCTCCATAAATGTGTAATGTATTTCTTATATTTAAATGAAAACAACATGTAAACGTAAAATATGTAAAAAACACAAATTTCAAAAATGTACAAAAAGTACTAAAAATCACACCAAAACCTACTTTTTAAACTTAAAAACTCCCCGCGGTATTGCCTGTGACTTGTCGCGATTGGTAATCTTCCTATGATATTATTTATTCCACTTAACTTACAAGAGACTACTTTAATGTTAGACAGTACGTCATTCTGAGATTTCACGTCAATTTAAGGGTCAATTATGGCCGTAATTGTAAGATTTATGACCAATAAACTCTTGGTATCATTTGACTATAACATCTATAAAGTATGTCGTTAACTTTTATGTAAATCTCAAAGGTCAAAAGGTCAAGGTCATTTCACACACTGTTTATGCAGAGAGCAAGTCATGTTTTAGGACCAAGCTCATAAATTCAGAAAGGTGATCAAATTTGTTATCAATGGTTTATAAATATGTTAATGAAGATATGTATAACTATTAAAGTTAATTTTTCAACTTCACGTTGAAATTAATGACTGAAAAGTGACTGAAATGAGTTTTCAAGAATTTTCAAAGTTTGACCTTTGACCTTCATTTAAAAAATCATGACCACTTCCATATTTGCCGAACGGTAAAAATGGATAGAGAACAAAATGACCTTTCGAATGATGTATAATATAGCCAGATGTTAGGTGGGTTGATTAAAATCCTAAACGAGACGCACCAGCCCGTTAGTCAGTACTTCGGTGCTGACCCGAAAGCCGATTATTTTTGGAACCTTACAATATCAAATTTTTTGTGAATTATGTTGAAAACTAAGGAGTATCTCCCTCATGCATAGCTCTGTCCTTAGCTAATTTTGGCTTTACATTTAGATCATATTTGGTTATTTGTTCTCTATCAGTTTTAAATATCTTTGAGTATATGGTCTTCCAAACATTCAGATTTTATCTGCACTGATGAGACATAAGTTGTCGAAATGCGCATATGCAGGAAATAAATTCACAGTAACCTCGGTATTTAGTTATTTGAAATCCGTTGCTCTACTAGATTTGGTACCTGTTAAAATAACAAAATACCTTACTTACTGTAACTTTCAATTCTGTGTATAGCCATTTCGATAACTTATGTCTCTTAAGTGCAGATGGAATCTAAATATTTAGACGACTTTTAACTCAAAAATGTATCAAAACTGACATTTATCTTCATGATATTCTTTAGATGACACAATTTTTAAGGAGGACTATTCAAGCGTAGTTTGTTTAAAATAGGCTATGCATTTTTAAAGATTTTACGAAAATATAAAATCTCTATAGGCTCCATCTTAAGCTAAACCTAACAATAAAAAAGCCAAGCCTGATTACTTTCAGAAAAGTACACAATTTTCATTAAGGGGCCATAAATGACAATTATAGTAAACCTTTGTTTCAATTAGATCAATTCCCAACCTTCCAGTAGTTAATAAATGTTAAAAGACCATTTCAGCTATATTGGATGGAGCAAAATGAATATGGAATAAGAGCGAGGAAGCAATCTGAAAGGGACAGCTCATTCAATCGACAGCTTGTTTGTTTTTTTTTAATCTCATTACAAATGTATCATTCAACAAAGTTGTACTCTTCAAGATAACACCTGTAACACCATAAGGTCGGCGCCTGTCATGCATGAAATAAAGATTAATTCGATCTTATTTCTCATACTTATTGCAGATGCATCTACCGACTAAATATAATTCTGTTCTAGTTGTAGTACCTCAGATTCAGAATTATAACACCCAGCTTTAATGTAATTCACTCATGCATCATGCAAGATGAAGAACAACATTGAAATGTCTGTTCCATTTACTCCATCTTAGCATGTATCTATAGTTATTTTGTCCCTGTACATTTACTCCATATCCCTTTCTTTGTTCATCAAGTGTTGGTCAAAGTTACCTTATTTTTATCTGGACCTTCATAACTTTTGCAATACCCATTGAAAGACAAAATATTATAATTTAGATAGACGTAATTTAAAGAGACAACCGATACACCCGATTCTGCTTCATACCTTGACCTTTTGTTGTACATTGACGAACATGGACGTCTGAAATCTAGATTATATGACAAACGTGATGATTTTGACTTTCCAATTGTGAACTTTCCCTTTCTCTGCAGCAATATACCTGCATCCCCAGCATATGGAGTATATATTTCACAATTAATTCGTTACTGTAGAGCGTGCAGTACATACAGTGACTTTGTGGAAAGAGCAAAAGCACTGTCACAAAAACTGCTGAGTCAGGGATATGTTCAGCCTTTGTTACTTTCGTCCGTTCAGAAGTTCTATGGCCGTCACCACGACATCATAGATAGATATGAAATGTCAGTGTCACAAATAAAAACTTACATTTTCAGCCAGATTCGCGTCTTCCCTGATTTGACATTACCGGTCTCGACTTTACCCTGGATTGACCCACTGACAGTGTGACGGGTGCTGTGCACAGAGCAGGATATGCTTACCCTTCCGAGGCACCTGATGTCACTCTCGTTTATTGAGAGTTCACACTGTTAGTGCTTTAGTTTTTTGTGTTGTATATGTAACGTTTGTGTGTTTTGTGGGCATGTGGTGTCTTTGGTCTTCCGTCTTTTGGTGTTCTTGCTTTTGCCTTGTCTCTGGACTTTGATTTGTGTAATCTTGTGCTTTTTTCCTTCGGTATTCTACTGCCGTTGTTGTTATAAAGTTTTCTCAGTTTAATAAATGCACTCAATGAAATAAACAATTTATTTTAACTGACTGACTGAAGGAATTGACAAAAAATATTATCGTCAATATGAACATCTGGCAAATAGAAATGAAAATGGTATTCCCCATAACATTGCATCTAAAATCTTTTTATAGATTTGAAAATATATATGATAATTAGTATAACTACATAATGTATGGATACCAATAATGATGTCACTTGTGTCTAATAATGCGATTGATTAAAATCAGTTTGGAACAAGTTCCGAAACTTGTTTACTCCTGCATTGTTCGGCATTCGTGACATTATGGATATTCATCATGAACAATAAGTTATACTATCATAATTATTCCTCTTAAATTGTAGTTTCAGATCTCTGGACTGTTACAAAAAGAAGTCACTCATGCATGAAATGTAGGTCAAAGTGAACTAATTTTTATCTGGACTTTTGTTTACATACAAGATGGATCTACTAGCAAAATATAATTCAGTATCGGAGATCTGGACTAGTCTTACAGCCACTTTAACCTGAGTCAATTATTCCAGAAATGTAGGTCAAAGTGACCTAATTTTTATCTAGAGCTTTGCCTCTATATCAGATGCATCTACAGACAAAATGGTATTCTACTTAGAGTAAAAAGTATCTGATATTTGGTTCATCACAAGAATATTCACACATTTTGTGCCAAAAACCTTTTGATTTACTGAGCCCCGATCTAGGGGATCTAGTAAGGTCATGTGTACTACTAGAGCAAACAATTTTTTACTAGCCCTAACAGAAGAACGTTTGTTAGAAAAGAAAAAACATACAGTAGTCCACAAGGCGAGTGAATTGAATTTTCACCAGCAAAAGAATGATTTTAATAGTCCCAGGCATAGTGTCTCCCTTAACCACCCCCATAAGACATATATGTTTTACGTATACAATGACACAAATAAATAATTTATATTTTGTAATAATAAAAAAAAGTATTTTGAAATTGGCCTATCCAACAAAAATAGCTTTTTTTTAAGGATACTTCAATTGTTTATCATTATTTTTCACAAAATCGCGCTCACCGACATCGTATATTCCTTGTGACATTGTCTATTTTTCTAAGCCTTGATTTCTACTTTTGCATACCAACTTTTAACATCAAAATGTATAATGTATTGCTCTGTACTTATATTCCAACAACAGTTTGGCCATATAGAATACAGTTTAGTTTGAAGTCTAACTCTGTTGTCAATTTCAATAAAGCCGATATAGATGTGTCTGTAGTATCCTTAATTTTGAGCTCTTTTGGATAGATCAGATGACTTTAATCACCAAAAATAGGGTTGTGTGGTGACAAAATATCATCTATATATATCAGAAGTTGAAATAGAATGATATGGCTGTTTTTATCTTTATTTTTAAGAAGCCCTATGATGAATTCAGCCTCATAAATATGCAGAAATATCATCTATATATATCAGAAGTTGAAATAGAAGGATATGGCTGTTTTTATCTTTATTTTTAAGAAGCCCTATGATGAATTCAGCCTCATAAATATGGAGAAATATCATCTATTATATCAGAAGTTGAAATAGAAGGATATGGCTGTTTTTTATCTTTATTTTTAAGAAACCCTATGATATATTCAGCCTCATAAATATGGAGAAATCTCATCTATATATATCACAAGTTGAAATAGAAGGATATGGCTGTTTTTATCTTTATTTTTAAGAAGCCCTATGATGAATTCAGCCTCATAAATATGGAGAAATATCAACTATATATATATCAGAAGTTGAAATAGAAGGATATGGCTGTTTTTATCTTTATTTTTAAGAAGCCCTATGATGAATTCAGCCTCATAAATATGGAGAAATATATTCTATATATATCAGAAGTTGAAATAGAAGGATATGGCTGTTTTTTATCTTTATTTTTAAGAAACCTTTAGCTAAATTCAGCCTCATAAATATGGAGAAATCTCATCTATATATATCAGAAGTTGAAATAGAAGGATATGGCTGTTTTTATCTTTATTTTGAAGAAGCCCTATGATGAATTCAGCCTCATAAATTTGGAGAAATGTCATCTATATATATCAGAAGTTGAAATAGAAGGATATGGCTGTTTTTATCTTTATTTGAAGAAACCCTTTGATGAATTCAGCCTCATAAATATGGAGAAATATCATCTATATATATCAGAAGTTGAAATAGAGGGATATGGCTGTTTTTATCTTTATTTTGAAGAAGCCCTATGATGAATTTAGCCTCATAAATATGGCGAAATATCTTCTATATATATCAGAAGTTGAAATAGAAGGATATGGCTGTTTTTATCTTTATTTTAAAGAAGCCCTATGATGTATTCAGCCTCATAAATATGGAGAAATATCATCTATATATATCAGAAGTTGAAATAGAAGGATATGGCCGTTTTTATCCTAATTTTTAAGAAGCCCTATGATGAATTCAGCCTCATAAATATGGAAAAATATCAGAAGTTGAAATAGAAGGATATGGCTGTTTTATCTTTATTTTTAAGAAGCCCTATGATGAATTCAGCCTCTTAAATATGGAGAAATATCATCTATATATATCAGAAGTTAAAATAGAAGGATATGGCTGTTTTTATCTTTATTTTTAAGAAGCCCTATGATGAATTCAGCCTCATAAATATGGAGAAATATCATCTATATATATCAGAAGATGAAATAGAAGGATATGGCTGTTTTTATCTTTATTTTTAACAAGCCCTATGATGAATTCAGCCTCATAAATATGGAGAATTATTATATTTGTACTTTTATTTCTATGTATAAAGTATAGTAATGTATCTACTCAATAAAACATCATATTGCACAGTTGATCATGATAAATCATCATATTGCACACTAACCTTGATTGACATTTACAGGCCACACCCCTTTTACACCCACAATAGAAATACAACTCCTCTTTTGTTTGTCATTAGTGACTTCAGCAATGTCAATCAAATATAATAAAACAATTATGGCACTACTATACTCGATCAATATGGGGTTTAACGGAGCGCAAAAGATAATATTGAACTCGGGGTAAACCCTCGTTCAATATTACTTTATTGCTCCGTTAAACCCCATATTGATCTCGTGGAAGTGCCATAATTGTATAATATCATCTATATATATCAGAAGTTGAAATAGAAGGATATGGCTGTTTTTATCTTTATTTTTAAGAAGCCCTATGATGAATTCAGCCTCATAAATATGGAGAAATATCATCTATATACTGTGAAAGTACTATTGTTAGTGGGGTACCAATTTTCGTGGATTTCGTGGTTCCCTTAAACCACGAAATTAAGATCCCAACGAAATGCATTTTTTCCTTAGAGTTTTAATGCATAGACTTTGAAACCACGAATTTAAGTACCAACAAAAAGGTAATATTTACGGAAACCACGAAATTTGATGTCCAAGAATAAAAATACTTCCACAGTATATCAGAAGTTGAAATAGAAGGATATGGCTGTTTTTATCTTTATTTTTAAGAAGCCCTATGATGAATTCAGCCTCATAAATATGGAGAAATATCATTTATATATATCAGAAGTTGGAAAAGAAGGATATGGCTGTTTTTATCTTTATTTTTAAGAAGCCCTATGATGAATTCAGCCTCATAATTATGGAGAAATATCATCTATATATATCAGAAGTTGAAATAGAAGGATATGGCTGTTTTTATCTTTATTCTTAAGAAGCCCTATGATGAATTCAGCCTAATAAATATGGAGAAATATCATATTTATATATCAGAAGTTGAAATAAAAGGACATGGTTGTTTTTATCTTTATTTTTAAGAAGCCCTATGATGAATTCAGCCTCAAAAATATGGAGAAATATCATCTATATATATCAGAAGTTGAAATAGAAGGATATGGCTGTTTTTATCTTTATTTTTAAGAAGCCCTATGATGAATTCAGCCTAATAAATATGGAGAAATAACATCTATATACTAGTATATCAGAAGTTGAAATAGAAGGATATGGCTGTTTTTATCTTTATTTTTAAGAAGCCCTATGATGAATTCAGCCTCATAAATATGGAGAAATATCGTTTATATATATCAGAAGTTGGAAGAGAAGGATATGGCTGTTTTTATCTATATTTTTAAGAAGCCCTATGATGAATTCAGCTTCATAATTATGGAGAAATATCATCTATATATATCAGATGTTGAAATAGAAGGATATGGCTGTTTTTATCTTTATTTTTAAGAAGCCCTATGATGAATTCAGCCTAATAAATATGGAGAAATATCATCTTTATATATCAGAAGTTGAAATAGAAGGACATGGTTGTTTTTATCTTTATTTTTAAGAAGCCCTATGATGAATTCAGCCTCATAAATATGGAGAAATGTCATCTATATATATCAGAAGTTGAAATAGAAGGATATGGCTGTTTTTATCTTTATTTTTAAGAAGCCCTATGATGTATTCAGCCTCATAAATATGGAGAAATATCATCTATATATACCAGAAGTTGGAATAGAAGGATATTGCTGTTTTTATCTTTATTTTTAAGAAGCCCTATGATGAATTCAGCCTAATAAATATGACGAAACAGATCGGCACAGTTTTTGACCATTAGAATTATGGTAGTCTGTTGAAAAACAAATCATCCAAACTGGACAAATAAGCCTAACATCTTAATTACTTCTTCTTCTGTATGTTTTTCTGCGATTCGGAATCATTTTTCACAAAGTAAGCTTGTTCTCTACTTACAACAATGTACCTCCATCTTCGTTCACAATATTTACGGGAGAAACATCTATGGATTTAAATCTTGCAGTCGAGATTTTAATTGAACTGTTAAATGGCAGTTTAAAGTGTGGAGAAGTCGAACTTTTAATGCTGTTACAGTGTGATAATGATCGAAAGTCTGAGATTTGAAATAGATGACATAGATCTTAGAGTTTTTAGAACATTTCGCAGATCAAGCAATGTGTTATTGTCACGTAATTTTGGTGTCCAGTATAAAGAGGGGAGACGCATATCTTTATCTTTGGTGGCAATCCCAAAGGAAAGCTAAAAGGTTTATGGTTCTGTAATATCGGTTCCTCCTTAGATAGTATAGTAGCTGTGTAAGTTGGATTGCCTTTGGAATTATTAATGCATAGTTCTTTCAATCAACAAGTTATGATTAGGGTCTTTATCGACAGGAACGACGACATATTTTTCCTGAATGGATGATAAGTAACTGCACTGTCTACATCAACAAAACTGATGATGCTAAGGTTCTCACTGACCATGATACCTGATTGATTCGTTTGAGAATTATTGATATAACTGACTTAATCCACTCCGAAAGATAATCAAGGTCTTCATCTTGTTCACTATATATACAAAATATACCTAAAATTGACATGCTAGCTGTTAAAATAATTGTCTAATTTTGAAAATTATAAGCAAAGGTGCAATATATAAACAAAGAAAAAATACCTGCAAAACAGATGCCATACATAAATCATGTTTTGAAATATATTTTATGTAAAATGGTGATATTAAATAAATTGAAAACTTACAATAACACTACAACATAATTGTATATAAAAAAGAAATTATGTAACAAAATAGATTATTAAAACAGTCCATTAATAATTATTTTATTGATCCATTCACTTGACTAAAGTGATCCCAAAGAAAAAGACTTTTTAATGACAGTAAAGCAATTTTTGTCAAATAAATAAAGACTGCATCATTGCACAAGATACTATCTTACAGGAAAAAAAAAGAAATTATTTCAAATTTAGACGACATTACGGAAACCTTATATGACTTTTTTTGTGATAAAAACATCGAAGTGAATAATAAATATTTTAGTACTAAAGCCATAAATAATCACTATGAATTACGGGGTATAACAATGGACTTAAAAATTGCACTTCAATAGCCACACATCTAACATACATGTATGTAATGAGCTGCTAGAAAACTAAATGTAATCAAAAATATACCTAGCTGAGGTATACTGAGGTGGCTAAGGTGTACTTATTCTTGAGAGAAATTCTGATATGGATATATTCCCCGTGGTAGAAATGTATGCTCTTTATTTTTCTTAGATATGGTGTACTTGTACATGAGATAATATCTCATGTGTACACTTTGATCAATTACTAGCTGTTATCTAAATTTATGTAAATTCTAAAACCGAAGGACTAACTCCCACCATCGTAGTTTTGTCCTTAGCTATATTTGATATTACTGATTACTCGGATTTCGTTTGGTTTTATGCATTTAAACATTTTTTGAAATTATGGATTTCCTTTGTTGGGGTTCCAGTGCTGCTGATGAGGAATAAATTTCCGAAATGGCCATACAGCTCATTAAAATTATTGCAGTTGGAGTTAACATATGTGTTATGGTCTCATGTTCATTTACGCCATATCCTTTAAAATAATGTACTATCATACTTGCAAATTCCGGAATTTTGTTATTTTTTAGTAATTTCCAAATTATATTCTGATCACATTTTTATAGTGCCTGAATCTCAGTATTTGAAATTTCTAGTTTTCTTTCAATCTACTTGATGAGCGCCATGTGCTTGTCTATATGTTGTACTTCTACAGTAGTTTAGGACACCAGAGCTTTTAGCGACCAATGGATGACAGTGATTGTAAGAGTGCTTTACCAGTTAATCTATGTTTGTTGACTACCCCGCATTTATGGGCTAAATATATCATGGATGTGGCGTTGTTGAACAATTTGCAATGAATTCCCTCAAACTGATGCTTTGGGCGTCTACAGCTTACTAAGAGGTGTGATCATAGCTCGTTGAAGACCTCATGGTGACTTCAAGGTGAAGAACAACAATAAAAGCGTTGTTCCATTGTTTGGTTCTATTTGAAGAGACTGTTCCCTGAAATTAAAATCTTCGTTCAAAAGATTTGTGACACACTTATATAAACTTACCAAACTTGCATTATCATGCAAGACATCAGCTATTGTCCTATAGAGTGGAACTTGTGCTCTAGATAAAATATTTTTAAAAAATGAAAAATAGAGAAAGGTGCACTAACATTAATTGCCGACGACTATAAAACAGGCCTATATAATCCTTACTTGAAAAATCTAAATTAATATAATTTAAAGTATGCAGAATGAAAATGATGACATCGTTTCTTCGTAAAAAAATTTTTTTTGTATCCATGTCATGAATTGGACGTGGTTTAATGCCTTTTGATATCTTTTTTATCTATTTATTTTTTATTTATTTTCATTAAATAACATATTATTTTTGTCAGTTTTTGGTAATGATCTGTTGTAAAAAAAACACCACTTATGTTCGACAAACCGCCTGACGAATTTGTTTGACCTTTACATTTAATTACAAACTATGACAAGCTATGATTTTGCTATGGGGGAATATTAATTACTAGTAATTTATGAATATATTTGAGATTTACTCTAGCCAGGAGATGTATACGGTGGCAGCTGTTCTCTGCTTCCAAGCGATAGAAAAAAAAACATTTTGAAGCCACCTTTATACTGGAATTTCGAAAGTCTTTATTTATTTTTTCATGACAGACTTTCAATATTTTAGTATCTGATAGAACATATAGTAAACAGCTTTGTAGGGGTTAATACTGCTGAAGGATATAAAATTTTGAAGTATTAAACTTTTTTTTCAAACCTTGATTTTTGCAATGTTCTTACCCTGTAGATTAAATATATATAGAAACATTCATAGGTTGCTGTGCAAATTATTTTGCTACAGATGTTTTAAAGAGACCAATTTAAGCACTTGTTTGCATTTTAGGCATGTTTGCCCATTGTTTTTACTATTTTCATTGAAGAAATCTAGCTTTAAGTATTTAACTTTTTCTTATACTATCTGAAAAGCTGTAAATAGAAGGAATTAATGAACAAACTCAGCCCCATAAAATCATATGCTGGTGTTGATATAAGTAGGTTTTGTCCCATTTTCATGCTTTCAGGGGCAATTTCAGCATTTCCATATTGTCCTAAAAATGTAGATTTTTTTTTAACAACTAATATATAAACTTTTTTGTTTTGTTATTCTTTATTGCAAAAATATAAAATAATGTTTTTCAAAAAGCAAAAATAAATCTTTAGTGCATATTTTTGGAATAAAATGGCTTTTTCTAACCCAACCCCTATTTTTGACAGCCAATTAGGGCTTGAGATTACTCTGAAACCACTTGAAAGAAATGAATATTTTTTGACAAAATTTCAAGATTAACATCAATGTTGTTCATTCATTGCTTTAGTACATAAAATGTAAATAATTTTAAAACTATTGCCAAACGAGACTGAAACATCACCAGAATACATCTGTAAAAGCTTTATTTTTTTGGCGTTCTTACTTCGGCATAAGTTTGCTGGGTTATTTTTAAAATAAATCTCTCTTTTCAGGGGTCGGAATATCTATGATGATCAGTTGCGGGAAGTACAATTCAAGTGTCCAAGGCCTATAAAAACCATTACTCAAATGTAAGTAAATAACAAAATACCGAACTATTAATCTATTTTTTTATTCTTATAATTTAAAAGATTCTTTACATAATTTGTATTACATGTTAAGAAGTTTCAGATAATGTTCTGTGTTTTATTTGTGTTTTGTGTGTGTGTGTGCGTGTGTTTTTTCGTTTTTTTTTCTATTTTTTTTTGTTTTGTTTGTTTGTTTGTTTTTAAAGTACACCAAGGTGTATATGATAAATCGTGGATCTTTTATCTGATAAACCTTACATGAAAATAAAAATAATAGATGGATCTTGGTGAATAGTTTGCTACGTTATCAACATCTTTAAGAATATCCTCGTGTATTGTAAAGTCGAGACCCCAAGACTGTGTTGCCTCAAACAATTCTAAATTAATTTCAAAAATGCTGTAAATTACAAAATAGATATTGGAAATACTTGCGCTCTTTTTTGGCACAGATTGAATTATTTCTACATACCAAGAAAGTTATTAAAAAACCTTTAGAAACTTGGAGGCCATTTCCACTACGGTTTTAGTAGTGTATTGTAAAGTCGACCCCCATATTTGCAAATCATGGTGAATATAAATGAAAGATTAAAATGGCACATTATGAAGACCATTACATGAACTGAAAATCAAAATTAAAAGCAGTGATGAATCTCTTTTAATAAGTGTCACAAAATATTAAGAGTATGACAGTATACTAAAATTCCAAGCAGAGGAAAAAAATATTTGCTAAAGACTTTTCAACTGCTTGTTTAATTTCCCTATTGCAATCTGAATTCTTTCTTTTATCCATCATGATTTGTCACATGGACAGATGTTATGAAAACGAAGGTGTGGTCAATCTCAAAAAGACCAGTCATTAAATATACAAATATTTTTTCTGCACTCATAGTCACACTTTTTTTTACATTTTGAAAGGTAAAATGAATAAAAAGTGATATGCTTAGTGAGACATTTTTCTCAAATTACTTAAAACATAAGTTCAATTTCAGTCTTAAATTCTTTGACCTAGATATGCAAATTAATCAGCTGATCGTTTCATTCATGACCTTGGTGACCTAGGTGGTCTAAAAATAACCAAAAGTGGATTCCTAAAAATGGACATAAACAAAAATGGCGGAAATTGGCATCTTTAGGGTTTTCTTTGTGTTTACCTGTTAAATTATTGATTTTTAACAGATACTTGTATTTATTTACAACCCAGAAATCACTTTTACAGTTTGACAATCCTGGGTCAAAAAATTGCTTTAACTTCATTTCATGAATATGCAAATTGAAAGACCCTCGACTTAACAATACTCTCGACTTTACAATACACGACGATATCTGTGATACAAGTGATCACAAATTCGGAAGGGAACTAAAATTCTCTGGATTTTTTTAAGGTTTAATATGAGCAATTCTCATATTAATATGGGTTTTCATAAAGGTTTTACTTTGAATGCATTGTAGGTGTTTGCTGTTTTCCTGTTTTTGCAATGTTGCAAAGTAAATAAAATTTAATACATTTTTTGTCATTTAGACGTATAAAATAAATCATGAAAAGAAAAAACAATTATGAAGACTAAGCGCAAAAAAAGTTTTTATCAAAACAATGGAGTCCATAAATCTAACAAAACTATTGAAATATGACTAACGAATTTCCTTTAGTCTTAGCTTAAACAGTGCAAAGGTAAAAATTTGGAAAGCTTCTTTTGTATTCAGACAAAAACTAAGACGAATCGTTACCGAAAATTCAACAGAATATTAAACAAGACAACACAACACTTAATGTAGTTGAGGTGTCTAAAACTGAGCATCTTTTTTTGCGCATCTAAGCAAAAATTAAATTATTCAATGAGAATGTTGCCTAAATGATTTTGTATGTCTTTATTTAAGTTTTATCAAAGGCAGATAATTATTTACTGAAATACCATGGAGGGGTCAAATTTTCTAACTTTGATAAAAAAAAAATAAGGTAGTTGATTATATTCTTTTTTGACGTTGTCAGAAGCATTTTAACAAAACAAAGTTATTATAATTTTTCCGAATTTTTTTTTTTTTATTTTGGGGTCCCAAATTAATTTTAATTAATTTATCTCCACTTTCTCGAAAAAGTAATAAATTCTTTATGTTTCATGAAATAACTTTTTGAAAGAGTCTGTCACATATCTGTTTTATGTTTTTAAATTAAAGTTTTATACAAAGTTTGGAAAAATTGTATGTCTGCTTATAAAAAAAATATGCCCTTTAATTGTTGTTTATGGCTATTTCCCATATAATTCTATCGTAAATAAAGTGCGAAAATCCCAAATTTGTCAATGTTTAGAAGTCTGTATCTTTTTTTGACATATCCGTGACCCCCATATTTTGGCATCTTTTTATAGCATATTACTCGAAGTTTCATTGAAGAAATTTTTTAAAAAGTTCCTATGTCAGAACCAAGACACCAAGACACCCCAACTGCCTTAAACTAAAGCAATGACAGTATGTACACCCTAAAAACCTAGGATGAAATCATATGTTCCGGAATGATATGCTTGTTCTGTTCTGTATACAGCACATACAAAAGGACAAAATAGGTGCAATACAACTGGGAACATTTATAACGCAATTGATTTGACTTGACACATGCATTTCCAGAGAAATGCACCCAACCCTGTTCTTACATTGTGGTAATGTTTGGTAGCAAAACAAGAACAGTTTCTAATAAGAGGTTGATGACAATACCCAGTACTAATTTTTAAAGAAAAAAAAAAGAATCCTGAATCACAGTTCGAACACAAAGTTTTTCAACAAGGGACTGATAGCTATTAAAGAACGTTTTGACTAGTTAGGAGATCAGGTAAATTTTATAAGTAATTTGAAAAAAAAACAGTGCTCTTTCTTGACATGAAAAAGCCATAAAAGCACTCCAAGCAGAGGTAACTACGTATATGCCAAGATTATCTTGGTGCGCTTCGATGCACATTCAAAGATTTGTCCCAGTAAGTTCTTAGATGATCCTTATTTCTGTCCGAAGATAGGTCTTAGGGCAATTCTTTAGACACTTTCGGTGATATGGTCACTCGATTTTAATGCCACATTTCATGTATGGTTTTATACTGTTTATATAAAAAGAAAATGCTGCACAGATTAAACAAGAGAGATAAATAATTTTAAAGTAAAATGTTTATACTATTCACAAAATTTATTTTCACGATGTGTGTCTATCAGCGAAAATGGGCAAAAATACCCCCCCCCCC
>MJUU01002475.1:180358-226828 GCA_002080025.1 Modiolus philippinarum
TTTTTGTTTTTGTTTTTTTTTTTCAGCTAAAAAGTGATTATAAGATTAGAGCAATTTATATTTTAAGGAATATGCAATAAGCGATGCCCCTAAATAAAAACTTTGAGGAAGCAAGATTGCAAATAGTTTATTGTATTTAAATATTCAACTCATGTTATAAAGTATTCATTTACAGCTCTTTTGTTGAATTTTTCATATACAATAAAAGAAAATTCTGACAATTCTAAAGCACCGAAGTTGTTAATTTGAATTAATGTCGAGTTTTGTTTCGGACACCTTCCACATCTGTGACATCTGAACATCAATTAAAACTGTCCTTTTAATGAATATGTCCAATCTTGTTTAATTACAAAACAAATTCATGCCCTCACTTTCCTCTCTAAATTTAATTTCTTACGGCATTCAGTTCTTGTAACACATGTTCTTGCTGGACATCATAAATATGGTTTGTCCATTAAAAAAATTGTCATATACCAATTTTTAGTTGCTGGAAAAGGGAAAACTGTAAGTGTTTTTTTAGTCCATGATTGAAAAATTACTAACAAATATTTCAACTTAAAAGACATTGTCGTGAATTTTTTTTATTCTAGTACTCATTGATTCCATATTATTTGCCAATCATCATTTCATTTATTTTTTATTATTCTGTAAGTATAAATTCTTTTCAGTTCCTATTCTATTTAGCATCTATTTCATTGAGAATGTAGATTTGCGTCACATTTAACAGACATTGATAATTAAAGAGGGGGTTCAAAATAAAGGAAAATGATAACAATCTGCGACGAAATGTTTGACTTTTTAAATTTTATTGTTGAACAAGCTTTTTGATGTGTGTTTACATATCAATAAATATTCGTTTTTGCGTTTTGTTGATTTTTTGTTTGTTTGTTTGTTTGATTGTTTGTATGTTTGTTTGTTTGTTTTGTTTTGTTTTTTTTATCTATTTTTTAATTATTGTGATTTATTCATCATTTCTAAAAAAAATATTGCTACAAAATACATTTGTATTTTCTAGTTGGAATATTTAGGAAATTTCTAATTTGAAATTGCACCGTAAATCAAATCGAAAAAAAAATTGATTAGTAAATAAATGAATATGTCAGACATTGAATAAATAAACAAATATGGATATAAGCTTTTTAATAAATACAAATAAAATTATAATATTCCTTTGCATGAAGTAGAAAAAATGGGAAAAATTTCAATGACAACAACAAAGCTGAAAATCAATGCGATAAAAGAACTAAAACAATGAAAAAGGAAATAATGAATAATAAATAAATAAACTTAAAACGTTTAATCAAACTAAAGCATTAAAACACGAACTTCCCGAAGAGGTCTGCTTACATTAATGAATATCTTGAAAGAAACTAAAAAGAAGATAATTGTTTTAAGACCAATTTAAAGTACTGTTTTAAGACGTTTTCTGTGGATAGTCAATATTTTAAAACACATTTATCTAACATAGTTGTTAGGAGCATTAAGTGTAATGGCACTTCTTTAATATGAAAAATGGTATTAATAATCATTGCTGTTTATTACTAATTTCTGTGTTTGTTTTTCCCATTAGTTTTGAAGTAAACAATGAAGATTGCTGTACTTGCTCTTGTTGTTGTGGTAACCATTATGGGTAAGTTATAGTGTGCAATTTGTATGATCATAATGTTTTCATCTCAGCGACCTCAAAAACTCTTTGAGGATTGAGACTCCGACAGTACAAATTGTGATACATGTATCACTGGTAAAAAAGGAATGAGGTGATCGTAACCTTATTTTTATCTGCATTGCCTGATATTGACAGTATCCACTGAACAGGTCGTGATATAGAAAATAACGGTTTACTGCCAAAACGTCAGTTGGTGTTGCTATGCGTCGTGTTCATTGGCGTCAAACGTTCGACTGATAAAGAATGCATATCAATTTTTGCAAAGAGGATGTATTAACCATGCTTGAACAGAAACTTCATTTCATTACATATTTGTATTAATCATTTTGAAAACTACCGATATAAGAAATATAGGAGATATATATATATATAAAACGGGCGATATAGCTTGATATTGTGTGATGAACAAAAACATTCTATATTCCATATTGAAACAATTTTACCCCCAACTTTCCCAAATCAGACTGGTAATGCAGTAAATTTAAGACTAAACCAACTCTTATTGACGTAATTCTGAAATAAGCACCTGATGTCACTCCCGGTTTTCATGGAAGTTTACACTTTGAGTTACTTAGTTCTTTGTATAATGTCAACTTTATATTTCCGCGCTTGGTAGTTGTCTCACGTCATTGTTTTGTCTCGGGGTATCAGTGCCTGTGTCTACATGCTATATCAAGCAATATTTACAGATAAAATAAACAATTCCCATTTCATAATAAGAAGTCAATGTATTTAATAAAACACTGTCCTCATGATAGAAATAAAACCCTGTCAAGCTACATTGTAATATCATGTCTTATCGAATATCGAAACAAAAACGAAGAAAGAGAAAAATTCCAAAATCAAAAATTCAAAACATGGCAATTCACATCTAACGCAAATTGAGACAGCATGAAAAAGATAAAACAAATAAAGAAAAACGGACCGGAACGACACGTAACAGTGTGGACCCTTAAAAAATTAGTATCATCAGATCATTCGAAAGGGTAAGCATCATATGCTTCAAGCGTGGAACACGTTACACAGGCAATGAAAAGTCCGGTTCTGTCACAGTCGAGGTTTGAAAGTATGGTAATAAACTCTGATCGTGATTCTGGATAGAGCTTTTCGTTTAGGGTTTTTTGGGGGGATATCTCTATTATCAACGATGATTTGATTGTCAAAAAAGCAAACATATCTTAAGACTTTTGATAGTGTAAATACGAACATGACAAATATATTAGAAAATTTTTACATTTGATCTACTTGGAGAATGTTCAGAGTAATAATTTCATATTTGATCAATATAAATTTAGGAACTATTCGCTCTCAAATTAAAATTGATCAGTAAAGTTGTAAATCTCTTCTTCAGGGAAGGAAGAAATTCCGAAATAAGTGTATTTAGATAATAGTATTTTACATGTTTAAATATATTCTAACAGTTACACCAGAAGTGGGAGGTCAAGAGCTCTACATGGTACCTAGTTCCTGCAAGATAAACATCCGAAACTGTCCGAGTAACAAGGCTGATAGGAAATGCAATAAGTGCTGTCGAAGGGCCGGATGTGATCGTGGTGACTGTTATTACAGGAATTGCAGATGTAAAGGATGTAAGTATAGACAATAATTGATATATAATGGCACGTGAAGGTCACAAAAATGCGAGAAAAAAAGTATCTATTTCCCGATCGAAAAACTAGGTTTGTCGCTTAAAAAACCAACCACCATCCACATTAAATTTAATTGGACAAGTGTTAACTGTAATTATTCATGATTTTTATTCTCCAATTCTCTCCACCGAAGCTGTGAGTGAATAAAGTAACAATTGGATTACAAGTATTCTATTTTAACTGAAATATGAAGATAAGCAGCGTAGCTATAAAATGTCTAGAGGCCTACTACCTGGTGAAAGTTTTAGTTTTATGCTTGCTCAGTTTTCTCTCTATTCCATTTATTGTATTATGTGGTTGTCCTTGGTACTTGCTTTTCCTCCTATTTCGATTTTTTTGGTAATGAGTACTTCTGCAGATTATTTTAGCTCGCCTGAAGCAAATTACAGGTACAATATCTTTAAGTCAAGCGTCCGTTTGTCCGTCTGTTAGCTTTTCACATTTTCATCAACTGCTTTGAAACTACTAAAGCATGTTCAAAAAACACTTTACAGGGATAATGTTTGAAAGCTCTTTTACAAAAATTGCCCATTTTGTTCAGATTTCATAATACATAGCTGCCAGCGCTGAACATAGTTTTACCATTGGAATTTATGTTGGAAAATCACCGTTTCCATCATCTGCTCAGAAACTATTGAGGCATATTAAATTAAATTGTATTGAACTGATTTATTTGAAGGTCCTTTAGTGATTTCTCACTTTGGTCAGATCCAACATAGTTTAACAAAGGACCCTATAGGAAAATCACGTATTTGTCATCTCCTTTCAAACCCATGAAGCCAATGCAATTAATTTTTGCTGAAAGATATACCCAATGTATTTTAAACAAATTTAAAAACTGTTCTTCAAACTTATTGATCCGTTGAACAAACTTATTCACACATGATATATGTTAAATCTTAACTAGCAGAAATATTGATCAGCTCCTCAATGTTTTATACCGTCATTACATTAAAGAAAACTTACTGTTTGCATTATTTGGCATTACTCAATAGCATGTTCTTCTTTCATAGTTGATAGTGTTGTTATACTAAATCTATTTAGGAGTATTTCAATTGAAGTTTCATATGTTAGGAGGCTTGATATCATATTCAATGGAAATTATGTCCTCAGCTAGCTATCAGTTACTGCGAGTATTTGTCAGGATTGTCATCCGTGTGTATTGTCTTAATTCTGTATGTACTTCATTGTAAATGTACTCGTCTTGATAAGTTGGACTTTTTTTTCTAGTTTGATTTTTACTGTGAGTCTTTTGTTAATTTTTAAGCCATTCACCACACATAGGGGAAGGGTTTTGATCCTAGAAAACGAGTTTAACCCCACCCAACTTTTTGCGCCTGTCCAATGTCAAGATATGTTGGTCAATGGTTTACCCTTGTCTTCTTATAAAATTTTAATGTGATTTGTTTCCAATGATTTATTCACCTTTTTTACTTTTTTGGGGTCATTTAGCACTTGTAAAATGATGTGATGTTTCTCACTGTGTCGAAGATCGGATGCTGACCCCTAGATGCTTTGTTTTGGGTCGTTTTAACATAGAGATGGGACTGGATGCTGACTCCTTGATATTTACCAAAGTCCTTTATTTTTCATATTGATCATTTCATTCGGACCTAACTATAAACATGACCGCAAGCTCTGAACATAGTTTAACAACAGATCCTACTTTTCATAAACTGTTGAAGGAAAGTTAACTTAACTGTATAGGAATAAAGTGTGCAAGGTACCTTACAATGTTTGCTCATTCATGTTCGATCCAACCAAATATAGAGAGGTAAGATCAGCACATAGATTAGGATTGAACAATAGGGGAGAATCTTATTTTGATTATCTCCTCTGAAACCACTGAAGTAAATTAAACCCAAGTCAGCATTTATGATATATATTAGGTCCTTTACAAAAAAAACTCATTTAGTGCCGATCTGATAAAAAACATGGTTTCCAGCGGAAAAGATAGTAGAATACTGGATTCTGAATCAAAATCATTACTTTTACCATCTATCCTGAAACATTTGAACCAATGTAACTAAACTGAATAGAAATAAAGTGTGCAAGGTCTTTAGCGATATTGCTTTTTAACTAAGATCCGACAATTAAAATTCCTGCAAGGGCAGAACATTGTTTAACATTGGATCATATTAGCAAATAATATTTTGATCAGCCCCTCTGAAACCCCTGAAGCATATTCCACCAAACTATAAAGATGTTATGTTTGGAAGATCCTTTCCAAAGATTGCTCATTTCATTCCGATCCGATGAAAACATGACCGTCAGTGCAGATTGTATTTTTACATTGGCATATAGGAAACCATTATTGTCAAGAAACAGACTTAGTCACTGTGCCTCTGTTTGGGTTATGGCCTATATTATTATTTGATTCCAATGCTGTTTATGAGAGGTTACTCCTCGAAATACTTGGACAGCATTAGAGACTTTGCCGTTATTTCCATTTTTGGTATTTTTGTATCTAGGCATCCTTCAGAGAGGGAGGGAGAGAAAAACACATTTCAAATAAAGTTCCAATTATGTACTGTATAGGGCTTTATATTCGCGGTACGAAATTTTCGCGGTTTTCAGAGTAGGATTTATTCACGGGGTTTTATATTCGCGGATATTTAGTTAAAGTCATTATATATATTGATATTCAAGTATACAGTGAAATATTCGCGGGTATTTATTTTCGCGCGTATCGTTTTAAACGCGAATAGCGCGAAAATTTATACCCCGCGAAATATAACAACCATACAGTAAACATTGAAGTATGGAGTAGATGTACAGGAGACAAAGTCACTACAACAAGCAGAGAAACAACGCTTTTATTGTTGTTCTTAATATATATAGTTTCTTATTAATTCAACGTGGTATTTCCTGTTAAAGACTTCATACTTACATTCATTTATTATTTTATATTGCAACATTTTAACATGCATTTAAATTAAATGCGAGTATAAATTAAAAAAAAAGAAAAGATTTATAATCAGAACAAAAATCACACGAATCTTTAGATGTGTTTGTGAAAAAAGTAAACTGAAGTTATGAAAAAATAATGAAATAAAAAAAAACAAAAAACAAACAGAAAACAAACAAAAGAAAAAAAATAGAATAAATCTGTATATATATATATAAAATTCTTTTTATTATTGTTTGCAGGCCGAAGAGGTTAGATTATCGATTACATTCAATCCAAGATATGATGTACAAATGAATCAATATAAATTCATATTCAATTAAAAGGTACTGGAAAAATGGAAAAATTGTTTTTACACTATCTCATATTCAAATCAACTATTACGTAATAAAATGGTTTGTATGGTAGTGTCGATCTTCTGAAAAATAAGTAAAATTACAAATGTGCTGACACTGAAAGTCAAAAAGTGAAGCATCTAGCCAACGGCACATATTTAGAATCTAATGACAATACGAGGTAATCAGAATGTCTGTATCGGAAAATGTCATTTTATACCAGCCCAGTAGTCAGTACTTCGGTGCTGACCCGAAAGCCGATTCTATCTGAAACCTTAATATCTTCACATTTTTGAGTTAATGGACTTACAAACGATTTTATCTGCAGTGAAGAGACATAAGTTGTCGACATGCGCATATGCAGACATTGAATTCACACTTCGGTATTTAGTTATTATTTACAGTAACTTCGGTATTTTGTTATTTAATCACAGAACGTTTTAACACCGAAGTCACTGTGAATTTAGTTTCTGCATATTCGCATTTCGACAACTTATATCTCTTTAGTGCAAGGATTTCAATACGAAAATAACTTTTCTTACAGCTATTTCGACGGAAATATATGGCAAGGATGAGGTCAGGTTAACATTTAATCTCGTTTTGATTCAGACGTTCTTTAAATTACTGCTTAAACAAAGATGTTTTACGGTCGACATCACCATCTTGTGGACCGCAATGGGATATCAGTTTCCCAGATGACAACAGATCTTTCCCTTTAAAAGCTAAATTGTTATTTCCTGTACCGGATATGACCTTACTACCAAATTTAACATGTTCAACACGGCGGGTGTTTTATGAAAAGCAGAAGATCTTTACTCCACCCGTGCACCTGATCTCAGTCATTTTTTTTATTAGCTCTGTGTTGTTCATCTGTGTGTGTGTGTGTGTGTGTGTATGTTCATTTTTCTCTGTGTCGTACTCATGTTGTGTCGTCTATGTTTTGTTTCCTATGCTGCTATTGTCCTTGGATTATTCAACTTAGATTGACGGTTAGGTTTCACTTACTTTACTGGTTTGTTTCCAAACGAACCCACATTCATATTTTATATGCACTGAGAGACATAAGTTGTCGAAATGTGCATATGCAGAAAATAAATTCACAGTAACTTCGATATTTACTTATTTGTTACCACTGGGTCGATGCCTCTGCTGGTGGACGGTTAGTTCCCGAGTGTATTCACCAGCCCAGTAGTCAGTACTACGGTGCTGACACGGAAGCCGATTCTTTTTTTGGAACCTTTCAATATCTAATTTTTTGTAATTTTTTTAAAAAACTAGGGAGTATCTCCCTCATGCAAAGCTCTGTCCTTAGCTGATTTTTGGCTTTACATTTAGGTCATATTGGGTATTTGTTCTCTTTCAGTTTTTGAACATCTTTGGGGTTATCTGCACTGAAGAGACATAAGTTGTCGAAATGCGCATATGCAGACATTAAATTCACGATAACTTCGGTATTTAGTTTTCTGAAAGATATCCCTATGCTCGCGATCTTCAAGGTGACCTTGCAGTTTATGATGCGCACTTCTACTTAGATGTTCTTCCAAAATTTAATATATGATAAATGTTTTGTTAGTGGTACAACGTTTTTCATGGCAACATACATTTTTTTTTATTTAGACGAGCTCGAAATTCCATTCTTATCAGTAGTCACTGAAGAAATCTAGGTTTTTGAACATGCAGTACATCCCTTTAACATAAATGGTCATATGTTTGTCAAAGAAACCTAAAAATTAAGTTACATTACAGCCTTAAATAAGAATCACGTAACTTCATCATATAAAAATATACCGTCTCTATGAAAGTTGCATTTTCCTTAGCTGAAATTTGGCTTTTCTATTTAAATCCCTTTTGTTATTTGTTCTCTATCAGCTTTTTACACATATTTCGGTCAATGGACTTCCAAATATTTTGGTTTGATCTGCACTGATGAGACGTAAATTGTCGAAATGCGCATATGCAGAAAATAAATTGATCAGTTACTTCGGTATTTTGCTATTTAAATCCATTCACAAGTTTCAGAGAAGTTCTATGAACCGCAAAGCCATGTTTTGCTGGAGTAAATCGCCTATGTAGGACAGACAAAACGGGTACTGTAGGGTTTCATGTTTTATATGTGTGTATTGTATTCTCTATTTCATCCTCTCTATTGCTACTCTTTGGATATGTTTCAAAATTTCCCTTTGACATCGGCTACGTTTTTCAAATCCCATGCCTTATCAAAATTAAAACTGTCAAAACAACGGCAAAAGAATATCAAAGGAACAATGCACAAGGTTACATGAATCCAAGTCAAGAGACAAGACAAAGACGAGAACACCAGAAGACAGATGACCAAAAACATAACACACCCACAAAGAAATAATAATAATAATAATAATAATAAACAAAAGGAACAGTAAAAATACAAATAAAAAATAGTAATGGTTGATTACATGATACCCCGCAACGTTTCATAAAATTTCTAAGTTAAAAGGGGCATAACTCCACAACGATGTGTACCGCTGAATCCAAAATTAAACTGTGTTTTGTGGTAAACAATTTACATACCATGTTTGAAGACAGTATGTTATTTCATTCACAAGTTATGAGTGCAAACCCTAAAATTTGCAAAATTTCAAGTTTCAAGGGCCATAACTCCAGAACCCTTTGGACCTCGAAACCCAAAATCGAACTTGACCTGAGTTGCTGTGTGGTAAACAATATACATACCAAGTTTGAAGACCTTGTGTTATTTCGTTCACAAGTTATCAATCGGAAACCCTAAAATTTGCAAAATTTCAAAGTTTCAAGGGCCATAACTCCAGAACCCCTTGGACCTCGGAACCCAAAATCAAAGTTGACCCGATTTTTGTAGTTAACAACTTACATACCATGTTTGAAGACCTTGAGTTATTTCGTTCACAAGTTATCAGTCGGAAACCCTAAAATTCGCAAAATTTCAAAGTTTCAAGGGCCATAACTCCAGAACCCTTTGGACCTCTGAACCCAAAATCGAATTTGACCTGAGTTTTGTAGTAAACAACTCTCATACCAAGTTTGGAGACCTTGTGATATTTTGTTCTCAAGAAATCAGTCGGAAACTCTAAAATTCTCAAAATTTCAAAGTTTCAAGGACCATAACTCCAGAACCCCTTAAACCCAAAATCAAAGTTGACCTAAGTTTTCTGGTAGACAACTTACATACCAAGTTTCAAGACCCTGTAATATTTTGCTCAAAAGTTATCAGTCGGAAACCTTAAAATTCGCAAAATTTCAAAGTTTAAAGGGGCATTACTCCAGAACCCCTTGGACCTCTGAACCCCAACTCGAACTTAACCTGAGTTTTGTAGTAAACAATTTGCATACCAAGTTTGAAGACCTTGTGTTATTTCGTTCACAATTTATCGGTTGGAAACCTTCGGGGGACGGACGGACGGACAGACGAACAGACGGACAGACGGGCGGAAGGACACACGACTGAGGGTATCACATAAGTGGCGAGGTATAAAAAGTATTTTAGCTGAATTACTATTTTTTGTTGGCTTCAACTTGTCAAATTTTTGAAAAATGGTCTAAAATCTGTCTTATTCTCAAAATCTAGTCCCTTGATCTCACCACTAAAAACGCATCCCATAACTCATAATCCGATATCATCAATCATAGCTCTCTCCTGAGCTGATTTTGGCTTTACTAATTAGCTGCTTTTGGTAATTTGTTCTCTATCAGCTTTTACACATATTTCGGTATATGGATTCCCAAATAATTTGATTTGATCTACACTGATGAGACATAAGTTAATTGTCGAAATGCGCATATGCATAAACAAAAACAAAAAATAAAAAAATAACAGTGACTTCTGTATTTTGTTATTCATAACAATTAATAAAATCTTAAATATTTTATAAAATATCAACTTCATTGACGTCAAAGGCACATTTCAAGGGACATATATTCAATATTGGAATATGACATATAACATTATAAGTATGGCTTGTACCAGGTTTTGAGAAAAAGACAGATATCAGAAAGTTTGTCAAAAAATTGACAAGTTGAGGCCAACAATGGTTCAGCAAAACGTACAGTACCATTTAATAAATTTCTTGTATGTATACCTTCCTAGTCTTAGTAGCGATCGAACTACATTCTCCAATAGTACTTTAACGGTTATATTAATTACAAATGTTGTTACTTGCATTAAAAGCAGTGACCTCCATCATCACTCATTACAGGACATTAACATCACGATTATAACAAAATGTAATGAGTTGTGAGATTGGTGCCCGTGAATTTGTTCCAATAGAAATTTCATTTGTTTGATGAAAATCGCGGCCATCACATTCAACGAAAATGAAATGTTGTCGATATGCTTCTTTACGAAATATATTTTATCTTGTTTCTATATTAAAAAACGGAACACATGTGCTCTCCATTTAGGATTGATGATTCAGGTCTGAAATTACTGATTTTAGTTTATTATGTGGAAGGGTTTTATAAATACTATAGTAGTAGCTAATCGAGATTTTGAATGTTACATGTATTGCAATAGGTGAGACTGTTTGAGGATAGCTGTTTAAGGAGATCTTAGGAATTTAAGGAATTCACATCTGATTCCGCCACTAGTAGGATAGCCTCTTTTTCAATTATTTTTTAGCCTATCTCTAACTGCAGTGGAAATTCTTGTGAATGTTAGGGGGAGGTAACTATTATTTTCATCCATTTTAATGCCAAAGACAGCTAACACAGACGATTTGTTATTATCTTGTCCCCAGATATTGAAGTTGGGGTAAAGTAGGATTCGAAAGGAGCTGTCATTACCAATCTCCTTAACAAGACAGTCTAAATGGCCGTTTTTATCAACAACAATTGGACCTTTAAATATACTGGACGTTCAAGATGTCTGCATGTTTTCAAGAGCCGGGTACGATTAACAATTAATGACTCAATCGAGCCGGTTTGATCTGACAATACCTCTACATGTTCTTTCTCCTTCTTCGTCCATATTCAAAAAAGTTACCAAACAAGTACAAAAAAGTCTGGAAGCCCTTTTCTTCCGAAAAAAATGACATTGCATGAATATTCCAGAGATTTCCCATTACTATAGTAATTAATACCGTAATAGCAAGTCAATAATGTCAGACAGGTCACCAAACTGACGGGCACACGAACTTTAGAACGGAAAGACGGAAAAACGCCCGGACAGACTCTTAGATGAACTAAATAATTACTATGTTTATAGTATAATTACAGATTGATTGTGTAAGTGTGCTTTATTTTTAGAGTTTAAACATATCTTCCTTCGATAACACGTGGTCAAGTTAATTACTTCTTATGTTGTATTAAAATCGTTGATGTTATTCTTTCAAGCGTTATGAAATCTGTCAGCAAGACGCTTTAATTAAGCATTTGTCATACAAAGAACAATCATTAGCAGTAGATCGAACTCCGTCGTTGAGGGATCAGAAACTTTGGAAGACTTATGCACGCATGTATTCACCTTTTTCATCTTTCAATGAAGAAAGTTATTGAATGATATAGGTTCGTGATAAACAGAAAAAATAAACACTACGACGGTAATGAAGTTTTACATTATTTCACAAGAAAATTGCTATTAATAATCATTTACTTCTACTTAAGTTTTTAAGTTTCAGGAATAATGGAGAGGAAAACCTTGTAAGATTTGTTAGGACGTAACCTTCCCGTATTAACGAGTTCAATTCATAGTTTGAATGTACTCAAAGAGGATGCAGACAAAATGCAAAAAACAAGAAGATGTTATAAACATTTTTAGTGTATTCTTTTCCGAATAAAATACACTAAACTTTTCTGAATATAAAAAAGTTGAAAGATATAATTACAAATTTTATTAATATGTGAAAATTTTACTATTCATTCATACCAAAAATTAATCGCCTCACATTCTATAAAACTCTCCATCCTGTTTTAGCACACCTGGTTTTAGCCAACGTGGGCAACTGCCATCCCTTGGCGTCTATAAGTCGTCCTTCATGAAGTTTTCCTTAAAAATCTGCTCCTCTGGAACCATTTGGCCAATTTAGTAATACTTCTTATGTACAAAAAGTTTGAAATCAAAGAGACAACCCATACACTGAACTCTGCTTTATACCTTGACCTTTTGCTATAATTGGTGAAAATAGACGTCTGAAATATACGATTCATGATTATGACAAATATGATGGATTTGACTTCTTAACTGTGTTCTTCCCCTTTCTTAGCAGCAATATACCTACCTTCTAGCGCATGAAATGTATGTGTCACAGATCTTTAGTCTCTATGGAGCATGAAGTTCATACAATGAATTTGTCACAAAAACTGCCAAGTCAGGAATATGTTCCGCCTTTGTTAACTTCCTAAGAAATTCTATGGCCGCCGTCACCTCGACATCATAGAAAACAGACATTTTCAGATAGATTAACGTCTCTCTGGATTCTACAAAACAAACTTGACGTAGCTCTTGATTTGCCCACTGACAGTTTGACGGTTGCTTTGTGCAGAGCTGGACAAGCTTACCCTTCTGGAGCACCTGTTGTAACTCTAATTTTTAGAGTATATATACTGTTAGTGCCTTCAGTCTAATGGGTATTTGTGGCGTTCGTGCGACAAAATTAACGTAACTCTAGATTAGCCCACTGACAGTGTGACGGGTGCTGTGTGCAGACCTGGACAAGCTTACTCTTCCGGAGCACTTATTGTGACTCTAATTTTTTAGAGGATATACTGTTAGTGTCTTTAGTTTAGTGTGCATTTGTGGCGTT
The DNA here is from genome assembly GCA_002080025.1 of Modiolus philippinarum. Lineage (NCBI taxonomy): Eukaryota > Metazoa > Mollusca > Bivalvia > Mytilida > Modiolidae > Modiolus > Modiolus philippinarum. Next base: position 193,669 of record MJUU01002475.1, read on the forward strand.
CGTTGACTTGTAGATGTGTAGTTAATTTATTCACGAAAGCGGCTTTACGTTTGGTCATACTGTCTGTTGGATCGTTAAGTTTCAGGTTAATTCGTAAATGACGCTAAGCTAACATGACGCTCGCGTATACTTTTGTAATTGTCATGCTGACAAACGTTACAACGATCAACAATTATTACAAAATAACAAAAGACCGATCTGCGATTCCGACATGGCAACTAATTGCAATTTGGCAATTTATTCATGTTTCTTGAGGATGAAGTTCTCCTGATGGGTTACGACAATTCTTTGCACAAGGGAGAGATACTATTTCAAATCATGTATACGGACAACTTCTTACAAAAATTTATGGATATTGGGAAGTCCCTCTCCACAAGTATAGACAATGTGTTATTAAAGGAAAATGTTTTTTTTTCTGATGTTCTCGTATTTGCCTTGTCTCTTGACTTGTTTTATGCAATCTTGTGCCTTTTTTTTTTCAACGGTATTAAAGGGGATAGACCTTGGGTTAGGGAGAGATTAGTCTATTATTCACTTTTCTAATACTTGAATAAATAAATAGGTATGGTTAAAATTTTGAAATTGTAAATATTTTTTTTCAAAAAGCAAATAAGTAAAACTATTCATTTTGTCTTAAAATCAAGATTCCAACATCAAATTATTCATAACGAGTGCTTTACTATATATTTGTTTTTAATAATATCTAAAAATAATGAAAATTTGAAAAAGTGAGATTTCTTGCAAGGGAGATAACTCTAATCACAGTTTCATGAATGTTCTTGACACACTTTATTCTAAATTCAGAAAAAAGGAAACGGTAGTATTTTCTAAAATTTTGATCTATCTCACATGAACTAGTTTTCTTTCTATTCTCAGTTTTTAGTGAAAACTTAACGACTCATTTTTTTTAGAAGACATGTTTAGTACTGATCAAAATAAAGTAAAATGTTCGACCCATAATGTTCAGAAAACCCATGTATGATCATGAATCTCAGAACAAATGATTAAAATTTACTATAATCATGATAATTATTCAGGCTTACTTTCACATATGTTCATACTACAGAATAATTTTATATTTAATACAAATCTAATTAGAGCAAATTTATACACTAAAATCATGTCCTAAAGCGACCAAATAATATAAGGAAACATGGTATCCTTGATGACCACTAAACATAGAACGGGACGGTATCCTTTCGTAAAATAATGAACATATGTAGTTTCAATACTGAAAATATTAAACAGATTAAATGAGTGGAAAATTTCAGACTAGCCCAGTTCAACCCTCTTACCTGTCATTGTTTCATATACGATAATTATTAATTCCGGGGAATTTCGAGTTTTAGACAAATATTAAGTTTGTCAAATGGCAACGTCGAAATCTGTTATAGTTTATCAGTTTATAAAATGAAATCTTTTTTGTTATGATTCAGTCCAGGTTTTTTTAATTAACAAAACAAATTCAAATTCATGCCCTAACGTTTTCCTCCTAATTTATTCAGAAAAAAGCTCTTTCGGCATTTTTCATTTGAAATAGTTTTTTGCGCCATATGTTGTTACTGGACATATTAAATATGACGTGAATAGCAAACCCGCTATTTTTCAGTTTGCCGGAAAAGGGAAAAGTGTAAGTATAATAGACAACAATAAAAAAAAAAAAAAAAAAAAAAAAAAAAAAAAAAAAAAAAACAGATACTAAAAATTGCAAAATGGGTATGGAGATGTTTGTTTCTTTTTTTCTTAATTTCGATATATTTGGTCACTAAATTTGTTTTTATTATTGTTATTTTTTTTTTATATTTATTTTCTCTTTTTTTCTCTTTTTTTTATCTGTTTTAAAACACACAACAAAATACTAAAGTTCATGTAAATTTGGTTTCTCGATATGGCCATATCGACAAAGTATTTCTCTTCAGAGCACACTAAACTCATAGATGTTTAAAAACTAATAAGGTTTATTTGTGCAAATCAAGTTAAAAAATAAAGAGGACAAATAACCAATATGATCTAAATTGAAAGACAAAACCGGCTTACCTGTATGACAGAGCTTTGCACGAGGGAGATACAAATTAGTTTTCAACAAAACTTACAATGATTTAGATATTGCAAGTTTCCAAATAAAAATGAAGATTGAAGAGAAAATTAACAGGTACAAAAACATGTATGGAAAAAGGGGCATGCTTGACCTCAGAATAAAGGACAAATTTAAGTGGTAACTGTTATGATTTTACTAAAATCGAAATGTGTGACACGTTTTCGTTTTGTAAATATTTGAAGAAAGTTTTTCAGTGTGTGTTTACATGTACAATGGAAGTGCACAAAAAATTTCTCTTCATGATAACTTTGATCGGTCATTCACATTGCAATATGTAAATACAAAGACATATAATTTATATGTCTCTGGTAAATATTACAAAATTTTGTTTAAACCTAAGATGCTTGGTGCATTCGCCAAAATAGGACATGAAAATACTTATTTCAAATACCCGACGCTTTGGCTTTTAATGAATCCATCTTTCCCAAGTAGAACATAAAATGTTAAATATTAAAGCTACAGATATGCTGTTACAGACGGAGCAGTTCTAGATTGTATCTTTAAAGTTTATGGTTCTAACGATCAGAACAGAATGAAAAAGAATAACTGTTTAGAAAATAATACGTTAAGAAGATAAAGTGTTTTTAATAAAGTGTGTAAAATTAGAAACACTATGTTTTATTGTCTTTCCATTTATTTTGTAGTTAACAATGAAAACTGTTGTTCTTGTTCTGGTTGTTATGGTAACCATTATTGGTAAGTTATTATGCCGCTTGTATGATATTTATATGATAATCTGAACGATTATAAAAATTATCTCTGTATTGAACTTTACCGTCTTACAGTACAGATTACTGTTCATGTATCGGTGGAGATTCAAACGAAGATATGTCCGACAAAAATGTTATTGACAGGAAAATATTTGATGGCGACCTTTCACGGGTGGGGGGGGGGGGGGGGNNNNGGGGGGGGTAGGGGGGTTCTACCTCATACCTCATACCTGATGGTTCAAAGGCCAAGTGTAAAACACGAATAACCGGAAAAAACGAAAGTAGAATACTTGTGGTAATTACGAAAAATCAAAGTCCAGATGGGTACGCAGACAAACAAGGACACAATAAGGACATGAGACAACCATAAGGTATGGGAATAAAAAAAACATACAGAACTAAGGCACTTATAGTGTATACTCCAATAAAAATTGGAAGTGACGTCAGGTGCTCCGGAAGTGTTTCTCTGAAGTGCAATTTGTTGGTTAAATAAATTGTTATGTACGGAACTTAATACGTAAGAGTTTAAACTACAAATAGGTTTACAATTCTTCAAAATCGGAACTATATATATTTGGTTTGATCTGCACTGATGAGACATTAGTTGTCGAAATGCACATATGCAGAAAATAAATCAACAGTAACTTTGTCATTTTGTTATTCATTATCATATGGGTCGATACCTCTGTTGGTTGACTGTTAGTCCCCGAGGGTATTCACTAACCCAGTAGTCAGGACTTTGGTGCTGACCCGCAAAGCTGATTGTATTGAAACTTGTAATATCTAAAGTTTGCAAAATTTTGTTTAAAACTAAGGAGTATCTCCCTCGTGCATAGCTCTGTCCTTAGCTGAATTTTGGCTTTTCTATTTATATCCCTTTGGTTTGTTTGTTTTCTAGCAGATTTAACATGGTTTTCGGCTTACGGACTTCCAAATGTTTTGGTTTGATCTGCATTGATGAGACATTAGTTGTCGAAATGCGCATATGCGGAAAATAAAGTAAGTGAGAACCGAACCGTCAGTCTGAAAAGAACAATCCAAGGACAATGGCAACGTCAGAAAAACAAAGAAACGAAGACATAACATGAGCACGGCACAGAAAAGAAAATGAAGACACGCACATATACAAAAATGAACAACACGGACCCAATAAAAACCGTGGGTGAGATCAGGTGCACCGGTAGAGTAAGCATCTCCTGCTTCTTATAAGACACCCGCCGTGTTGAACATGTCAACTCCGGTAGTAAAGTCAAATCCGGTAGAGGAAAATCAAACTTTAGTGGCAAAGAGAAAGATCTGTTGTCATCTGGGAAACAGATATCTCATAGCGGTCCATAAGATCGTGATGTCGACCGTAAAACTTCTGTAGTGATGACCTCCAGTTATGGGCAACATACCCTTGCTTAAGTAGCCTATATGTAAGCAACCGAGCTCTATCAAGGTAGTCACTGTATCGACCACAGGCCCTTGAGTAGCGAATGAGTTGGGAGATGTAAACTCCGTATGCTGGTGCTTTTGGAATGTTGCTACAAAGAAAGGGGAAGTTGACTATTGGAAAAGTGAAGTCATCGGGTTTGTAATATAGCCTAGTTTGTAGTGTACCTCTTTTGTCAATTTCAAGATGAAGGTCAAGGAACGAGGCTAATGTGGAAGTATCGTAGTATCCTTAATTTCTGGCTCTTTTGGATAGATAAGATGAAGAAAATCACCAAAGCGAGGATTGTTTAGTGATAAAATATCATCTATATAACGGAAGCTGAAATTAAAGGACTGGGCCAGTTTTTTATCTTTATTTTGAAGAAGCCCTTCGATGAATTCAGCTTCATATGAGTGGAGAAATAGATCGGCTAAAAGAGGTGCACAGTTTGTGCCCATTGGAATTCCGATAGTCTGTTGAAAAACAAGTCCTCCAAACTGGACAAATATATTGTCGATCAGAAACTCAATCACTTCTTCCTCTGTATATTTTTCTGTGATTCTGAGTCGTATTTCACAAAGTATGCTTGTTCTCTGCTTATATATTTGTTCGCCGTTCTTGCGGGAGAAACATCTATGAATTATATCTTTCAGCCTTGATTTCAGTTGTTCATGGGGAATTGTAGTATAAAGCGTGGAAAAGTCAAAAGTTTTAATTAACAGTAACTTCGGTATTTTATTACTGTTAATATTTAAATGTCCTCAAAACTTTGAAAGTTAGTTAAAGATATTCTATGCCTGAAATTCTGACAATAAAATAAGTAATGAGAGTATGCAGTGATGTCATAATGAAAACTTCTTGAAATGTAGAACTTAATTATTTCATTTTAATGCTGTTTTGGGACAGTTTTATTGATAAACTAATTTTTGTCATAAAACATAAAAGTGATTCAATCTGGTCACAGCTTTTCGAATCGGCATTTTCCAGAGGATATCAATATTAGCTCCCAAAATGTAAGAATCAGATGACATAAATTTAAAGTCTTTGAAGTGTTTACATAGATCAATGGTTTACCAAAGAACGTCATTAGAGAAACCATAAATACTGGAATTAGTGTATATCGAATTAGTGTTTGTGGACAATGTTCTAGTACTAATGAAAAACAGAAAATTAAAACAAATGTCCATTTTAAGTTCTATAAAACAGTGAAATTTCATTTACTCTTTTAAATATCTATAATTTGTTCAACCAGTTACACCTGAAACCAAGGGTCAAGAACTACAAATGATACCTAGTTCCTGCAAGATAAACATTAGAAACTGTCCGAGTAACAAAGCTGATAGGAAATGCCTCAAGTGCTGCCGAAGAGCCGGATGTGATCGTGGCGACTGTCACTTCCGGAATTGTCAATGTAAAGGATGTAAGTACAAAATTAATATAATTTGATAAAGTTGTAACATTTCATTGAACTGGTACAATCTCGTATAACTCAAGATTTTTCCGTCCCCAGTTCTCTCTTGTGTGAGGAGGCGATTGAGCATACTGAGCGCTGATGAAAACGTAAAACTTGATATTAAAATTATTTTGCAGGATCAATTCAAACTTCCAACTGATCAAAAAGTACATAGGCTTGAAGAACACATTTTACCACGGGACTGGTTTTAAAACCACACCTCTCGCAAAATATGCACATTAATGGATTTTTACTGTTATTTATATTCATTTTCCACTTCAAAGCTTACAAAAACATTTTCTCGTGTCAAGTTTTTTGACAGTTTTACATATACTCCATGAATGCTGGGGGGGGGTTAAAACATTCCGTGGGTTGTTTCTAAAATGCCTTTTTTAACTATTAATAGATAAAACTTTCACTTTGATCTTCTCCGAGCGGCGTTGAATCGGTTTGAATTTTTGTGAGCTACTTGTTGAGTATCACTAGAACATTTTTTGCAAATTTTAAATCTGTTATTGTGTGTTTAGAATCGAAAACTTTAAAATCTATAAGTTAAACATGAAAATACAAAACATATTAACACTTTAGACAAATTTAAATGCTAAGCAATTTTTGGACAAATTTGAACTCGGAATTTCTTATTTTTCTGTCATTGTGATCACAATGTCCAACACAATTTGTGAGTTTTGATTTCGACCACTTGCTAATCTCCTAATGCTGTCAATTTTTTTTTTAAAAAATGGACTGAAAGATGTAGGTAAACTTTTAACAGTCACATTATTATTTAGTTATTTAGTCAGAAGCACTGTCTAAGTCAACATAAAAGATTTATAGCGTACAAATACCAGATGTTTTCATTGGTGCTCTGTATTTAACAACTACATTTTTCGGGTTTTACCAAAATATTAAAAGTAAATTATGTTAGAAAATTTCAGCAAAATTACTTTCTAAAGATAAAAACATACTTTATCAAGTTGTTACTTTGAAATCTGTTGGTACGAAAAAAAACTAAAATAATTATACTCATTATCAATTATTGAAAGGAAGATAACAGGAAACACCTACAATGTCCGATCATTACAATTAAACGTCACAATCAACCAGGGAACTGCATAAGAAAAATGACAAAAGACAAACATAGATAACGATAGGAACTCGGGATAGCCGGACTTGGTACCGGCGCTGGCAACAGCCAGCGGTAGGGTTAAACCGGTTTATTGGTACCCAAACCTCCCCTTTCTCCATCCTGTTTCCCTGTAGTATAATAAACATACAAATAAAACCCAATACAGGTAGACCACTACCTCTAAGACCACAATCTTGAAAACGAAAGAACAAGACAAAACGTAATTTAGAAAGATGGGTCGATGAGTGCTCGCCGCTTAACTGCCGGCTAGCTCAAGGAGCCTAGTCTGCTGGTAAAACACTGTCGCACTACGGAATAATAATCAAATTCAAAACTTCCCGAAGGGTTTGGTGAAGAATCATCATCGATTTCAGTAGACATCGGCAGTATCAGTGAGAGGCCAGTATAATTTTAAAATCTTCAGGTCATTGGATCCAAAAGCCAACTCTAAGTATATGCTCTTTCCAGAGAAAAAAGGAAAGAACTAAAGAGGGAAAATACACTATAAACAGTGTCAAATGATTTCTAGTTTCGAATCAGATACCGGTAAATAGTTTAGTTGTTACTCTTTTTAATTGTAAAAAAGGTATTCTAATATTGTTTTAATATGTATTCGAAAATATCTATCCAAAACCAAATGAAAACATGAATAATTGAAACCAAAATAAGAGCAAACCAGTAGCGCAATTTGGAAAAGAAGAATTCAAAGAAACAGAAGAAAAAAAAACACAGATAAAACAATGAAGAACAGAATACATGTGATTTAGATAATTTTCTTTTTTCAGGCCTGGGAGGTTATAGATGATCGGTAATGTCGGAATCCATGCTAGAAATCTAAATTACAGAGTTAACAATCTATATCTAAATTGATATTTAATTATATAGATTAAAAGATTACTGGAAAAAATAACTTCGTTTTACTCTGGATCTGATAAATAAACAAATTCTAGATACCTAGACATCAACCCTTTTCCGAAGATCTGAACTAAGATACAAACTGCCCTATTACATACTAATTCGATTAAAAATAATCTTATGAAAATAGTTAAAACTACGTAAGTAAGTAGTGCTTACCATGCCAGTAAAAAAGTTACACGGTACTTTAATCTAATCTAAAAGCCAAAAGAGATGATCAGAATGCCTGTGTCGGAAAATGTCTTCAAAATTCTGGTTTCAAGATCAAAAGCTGTCACCCTAGCATTCGCGATCAGCTTATTTTAATTGCAGAACGTTTGTTTCCTCTCTGTTTATATGTAAGGTTTGTTATATTCTCTGATATATCTTTATTCTTTTGTATTCAACATGTTCAACAGCCATAATGATTTGAATGAGACGGAAATCAGTTCTTATCAGATCCCACGTGCCAATAAAAAAGTGTTCTAATTTTTGAATCATGCATATTTTAGAAAACCATTTATTGGCTGTTGAAAGGGGAACAACTTAGATTAAAATTAGATTTCAGACGTCCATCGTCCATCGTCATCATTGTATAACAAAATGTCAAGGTATGAGGCAGAGTAAAAATGGAGTGATTGACGACTCAAAAATGCAAAGCTAACATGTCATGAAATTGCCGAACTGTTAGTTTTTAATCTTATATCACTCCTTATCACTTAGCTGCGTTGAATTTGATGCCCTCATTTATAGTCAATAAATCCCTCCCAAGGTTTCTTCTTGACAATTCCTGTTGTTTTCAAGCTTGTTATGCAAATTGTTTAAGGTATAAATCCAAATTAAGTGTTTACACTTCTAATTAGCTCTGATCTGACAGTAAACCAGTAGAGTTTTAGGCCATTATTTAGAATCGGTCAGTTGTAAATCTCAAAACAAATTAAAAACCACTCAACCAATTGAAATAAATCTAGGACACAGCAGTAATTCATAAATGCAACATCTGATTTCTACCCTACCAATACAAAATATTGAAACAACAACGGATAGTATATTCGAAAGTTATAATTCCCTGGAACAATATGACCAGCATCTTTTCATAATAGTATTTGCCAATCCCGATTAAAGGCGTCACTCTGGTCTGTTATATTCAATACGACGATGAATTGAACATAAGGGGAAAATTGACATTGGTGACTTCAAGATGAAAAACAACAACAAAAGCGTTGTTCCTTTGCTTGTTTTACCGTGTATTTGTAGAGACCTTGTCTCATGCGAATTTGCCCCATATCCTTTCATTTTCCATATCATTGTCATTGCTTTAGGTCGGTAATGTTTGATTAATGGCCGAGTTATTTTAGGTTCAGTGTTAAGACTTTGCAAATACATAAGTACACATGCATGTCCTTTTCCGTTAAAAAGAACATTTTTTATATCAAAGTGTGGTCATGGACAATGGTAGATTTAAATGTCATTTAAGAGAGCTATAGATACACTTTTACTTATCTGAGATGGTTTCACGACACATAAATGAATGTTTTTAAATGATGAATTCCTTATATTTTTTGTTATTTCTTTTGAGATGCCTGTACCAAGTGTAAAGCATAGGTTCTGTAAGTCTCTTCCAATTTTGAACTTTTTGGGCACATAAGTTGTACCCGGAAATTGCATTTTTAACAAAAATAGATGACGTTTCAAACAAAACCTTTGAACGTCAAAATCCTGAAACGTCATATTTTGGCGGGAAATGTGTTAAAATTACAATTTTATCGTGATTTCTCGGTGTCACATGACGAGACTTACAGCCCCTTTTGCGGTTGACATCGGTGGTTTTGCGCCTACTTTGTCTATTTTCCTCTTTGGCTCCAGGCAATTCTGTTCGGTAAATTCATTATTTCCCCAAAAATTAAGAATACATTATGTTTTGTTTCCTATTCAAAATTTTATTCGTCGAGACAAAAGTTAAAAGTTTGTCAATCATACTATAATTTATATATATATATATATATATATATACACTCTTACACCAACATATGGTCTAACGAGAACCTTACCTAACGTCTCCAAAGACTGCTTTTGTTTATTGATACTTATCTGGTATCAAAAAGAAGCTGTCACTAAAACAGGAAAAAAGTAAGGATATTCAAATAGCGTTTATAACACAAACAGTTATTTATTATTTTGACCCACTTGTAAGTAATGTCTAAAAAGGTTTTTTTTCTCTGCTGTTCGTCGTTTTGAATTGAATTGTGCTTGATTAATTAGTTTCAGCTTTTCAAATCTGTTTTATGGATTCACAAACAAAAATTTCTTGCTAGAGGAAGCGATCTGGTTTGCACTGTATATCGCCAGTATGACCATTAAGACATTTTATGAACTGTCGATTTATTCCCGGTTTATCGGAGAACACAGGTTCCACATTTTAGGATGTAAATCATGTTTTCTACTCCTGAAGGTGATCTCGCAATATATGATGAGCTCATCTCTGAGGATTGTATTTTTATATCTTTGTATATAATTTACAAGGTCATCTGTGTCGTAACAACCTATATCCTTGATTTTCGGGTGTTTGAATTTCTAATTTGATCGTTACATTGTGCTTTTCTCTTTAGTATGGGTATCATTAACATTTTAGACAGAGGATGGGTTGTGTTTGTAAAATTTCCCATTATTCACGAATTGTGTTTGATATGTTTTTGAACTTAATAATATGATGCACTGGCAAGAGACAAATTTATTATGATTTTGAAAACAAGCATACAAAATATTAACTTTAAAGTTATCTGATTAGAAGTGGGGTGATTGTCGTCGTTTAGAGTACGTTATCGACACCCTCGAATAGCATGTCTTCTTGTAGAATGTTACTTCGATACTATCCATAAGATTGACAACATCTCATGTTTTCAAATTTGAAAAAAATAAAATGTTAATTAAAATAAGTACCAAGTTTAATGAAAAATTTGGTATTGCATTTGTTATAAAATATTTGCCTTTGTAAAGAAGAAGTTAAGTTAACTACTGCATATGTTATATGAAAGTGTTTATCTTATGTTTTCAAGCGTTTTAAATCTGTCAGCAAGACGCTTTAATTAAGCATAAGTTGTATAAAAGAACACACGATTGTTTGGAATAATTAACAGTGGATCGAATTCCGTCGTTGAAAGATCAGAAACTTTGGAAGATGTAAGCACGAATGGTGAATTGAATGTTATTCATATTTTCATATTTAAGTGAGGAAAGTGATTGAACACAAGATACGTTCGTGATAAGAAGAAAAAATAAACACAACCTGTTCGTTAGTAGGAGCTTAATGAAGTTTAACGTAATTGTACAAGCAATGATTGATTGTTATTGATAATCAGTGACTTTTACTCTCATTTTATGACTAGTTCTAGACAAAAACCTTGTAAGACTTAAAGTATAAATGTAATGCCGTTTCGTTATCTTTGTCTTTATTAATTGGTTACATTCGGAGTCACAGTCTATCATTTTGAATACTTAAAACAAAAAATGCTTAAAGATGGCCATTCCTCCAGTTCATAATATCAAGGTTTTGAAATTAGTATGTTTATTTATTAGTACATTGATCATACATCATTTTAAGCAAAAATATTTATAGGTCAGTGCGCCCATATTTTAAGATTTAAGTTTCTGAAATTTTAGCGTGAAAACTCCTCTTGATTTTACTTACTTTGCATAAGTACATAGACATATCAAGAATTTTATAAAATTTTGTCAAAAGTTTATTGAAGATGTATACATTGATATTTTGAAAAGAAAAGTGGGGGTCAGTGTACAAAACTTTCTAATGCATCATAATGGATAACATAAGCGAATTCTGAAAATCAGAGACAGTATAAAAAACCCTGAGGAGTGTCCATCCTTAAAGCAAAAAATGCTTAAATGCATCGGGAGTGGCAAATCAGATAAACACAACTTAAGAATCAAACCCTGTATCGATTGTCTAGACAATGGCCTTTATGTAGTCCATAGCGTGACTGGTTAAAGTAAGATATCTACTTGTTGAAATCTTTCTCCTCAAGTGTGCCACTAAGAAAAATGGTTATTATTTTGGTATCTTTGAATGCATTTACACAGGGTCCTTTGTTAAGCCAGGAGACTAGACGACAGCCAATTGAAAATGAGTGAATACACAATAATGACACAAAATATTATTCAGGACAAAATTTTATACCCATTAAATAGGATCTTGAAATACAACAGGTTACAGTTGAAAGATGAGTAGTATTCATGTAGTCATTAAAATCATGATAATGCAAGAACGTTGGTGACTCGGGAATGATTTTTTTGTGCACGTATAATACATGCATTTCATGATATGATATATTAATATTAATGACTGCTTTACCGTAAGACATTGATATTAGCAGAAAATAATGCAACCTTTTTATCCCGGTAATTGCTTAATTTACTAAATTTGTTTATATTTCAGTGATATGAAAACAATACAATTGAGACTGGTTTATTTTCAGTTTAATAATAAACTACCATCCTCGATAATATTTAATGATAAAATGCTATCCTGGATAATATTTAATGATAAATTGTTATCCTGGATAATATTTAATGATAAAATATTATCCAGGATAATATTTATCAATAAAATATTTTCCTAGATAATATCCTTTTATTTAGGGACTGACCATTTAACTTGAAAGGGGGGGGGGGGGCTATGTTTTTTTTTAAATCTGGAGCCGATTTTATGTGAAAAAAATATTTTGGCTGCCAAAATGATGAGAAAAAAATTACTGACGGAGACTTTCTGCCCAAAAAATTAATGTTGATTTTGAAAAAAAAATATTTTGTTGATACACGTGAAAAAAATAAATAAATTGTTGCGCGCGAAGCGCGAAAAAAATTTCTGTCCAGAAAAAAAACCACACCCCCCCCCCTTTTCAGGTTAAATGGTCGGTCCTTATATATCATTGTCATCCCGGATATTATTTTATCATCATATAAAATCCTGGATGGTGTTTAATAATAAAATATTATCCAGGATAGTGTTTAATAATAAAATATTATCCAGGATATTATTGAACAACAAAATATTATCCTAGGTAATATTGTTTTATTATACATCATTGATATCTCGGATCATATTTTATCATCACATAAAATCCTGGTTAATATTTTATCATATATCATTATGAATACTATTTTCTTGGTATATATTATTATGGATAATATTGTCAAATATCGTGGATAATGATATTTGATGATGAAAGAAAAAATTCAGATTCTATGATTATATTATATCAGATTTTTTATATAAATTAAAAGGATGAATATTCATTATTAGATATTTTCCTGGATATGATTAGATGTAATTAATTATACTTTGTAGCTAACTTATGTCCATTCCATTTGTGAGTACAGTTTACCCTCAGGAAAATTAAACCTACACCCACGTGCCTACACCCTTTTTGTTACAATCCTCTAGAAGAAAACCCTTCGGGGCATTTGGATATTTAATCAACAAAATAACTTTGTGAAGGAAAACAAATAATAAAAAATTATCCTTGAAAATAGATTTATATTAAATACTTTCCACGGGATACTATTTAATAGGGGATACTATTAAATGTTACACACGAAGGTATTGACTAAAGAAGTCAACGTCGAGAAAATAACTCAAAATTTTGAAAAAATATTCTTAATTTCAGTACAAGTACAATATAAAGTATATCATTTTATTATGTTGATTATCACAGCCTATTTTAATTTAAACGGTAAAACTAATAAACAGGGATGTCAAAATATGTGAAAAATGCCACTCGAGTACTCGGATACAATACTCGAGTATACTCGAGTACTCGGTTATTTTTTGAAATGAAAATTACTTGACTATAGGCTTAAGACGAAATGACCAGTCCAATGAAATATAGCTACAATATTGCTTACGCGCCATAAAAAGAGCACCATTAAAGCAAATCAAAGATTTGATTCAATTATCAATCAAAGCGAAATTTTGCTGTTTTTAACACCTTGTTTTTGTTTAGTAACACGCTTGTCTGATTTATCTAATTGTTTAAATCATAATTAACGGTTATATAAACATCAACTCAACACAATGGGGTGTATGGGGTGGACACTGTTGAAATCAAATCAATTTGCAGTCAAAATAATTACTTTGATCGCAAATCAATATATAAAGGGTATATTTTTCTGCTTTTCAATTATTAGAAATGTGACCAAACGGCCGATTTATTCTAAACCATTATTGAGTAGCAAATGCGTCTTTATTAGCAACAATCATGCTGCTCGGCTACCTAAACATTTAATTAAATTGATTCCTCGAATGCATTATATTAATTTCAAATGTTGATATCAAGCACGTTAATCTTGTCAAATAAAATTTCATTTTAAAGCAACAAGATCAATTTTGAAAAAGCTTACTCTACAAGCGGTGTGAATCAAATGTGGATTCTAAAAAATTCAAAAGATCTCCTTGAACAGCTTTCCTCAACCAGTCTTACCCATTGCCATAGCATTCAAACCTTTGACTTTTCTACACTTTATACAACCCTGCCACACAATAAACTGAAAACAGTAATTGCAGATTTAATACATCAATGTTTCTGCACAAAAAATGGAGAACGCAGATACACCTATTTAGTTATAGGGAAAGACAAGACATATTTTGTTAAGAACCACACCGATTCAAATAAGAAGTACACCGAGACTGACGTAATCAAAATGTTAGAATTTTTGATCGACAATATTTTTGCGAATTTGGAGGTCGTGTTTTCCAACAGACAATAAGGATTCCTATGGGAACAAACTGTGCGCCGCTTTCAGCTGACCTTTTCCTTTACTCGTACGAGGCCAAGTTTTTACAAGAGCTTATTCAAAGAAAACAAAAACATTTAGCCCAGTCCTTTAATTTCAGTTTCGGCTACGTAGACGATGTGCTTTCTCTTAATAATCCTAAATTTAAGGATTATTTACATCAGATCTATCCAAATGAGCTTGAAATCAAAGAAACAACTGAAACACCTACTTCAGCTTCGTACTTAGATCTTTTATTGTATATTGACGAAGATGGACGTTTGAAATCTAAGCTATATGACAAGCGTGATGATTTTAATTTCCCCATTGTGAACTTTCCCTTTCTTAGCAGCAATATACCTACCTCTCCAGCCTATGGAGTGTACATTTCACAGTTGACTCGTTACTGTCGAGCTTGTAGTTTGTACAGTGATTTTTTGAACATAGCAAAAACACTGTCCCAAAAGCTGCTTGGTCAGGGATTTGTTCAACCTTTGTTGATTTCATCCCTCAAGAAATTCTATGGCCGTCACCATAGCATCATTGAAAGATATGACGTGTCAGTATCCCAAATGAAAGTGGACATTTTCAGCTAGATTCACGTCTTCCCGGATTTGACTACCGACTTTGACATTTTCCCGGATTGAATCACTCACAGTGTGACGGGTGCTGTTAACAGAGCAGGACATGCGTACCCTTCCGGAGCACCTGATGTCACTCTCAGTTCCACTGGAGTTCACACTGTGAGTGCCTTTGTTCTGAATGTTGTGGTTTCTGGTTCTGTGCTTTGTGTCTGTCTGGCGTCATTGTTTTCTGTGTTCTCGTTTTTGCCCTGTCTTTGGACTTCGATTTTTGTGAATTTCACCCCTTTGTTCCTTCGGTATTCTACTGCCGTTGTTTGATTTATGAAAACAAAAGTTAGCCATGGCTTTACATGTTCAGAATTTGTTGTATTTACAGCTACCAAAAAGTAATTTCTGCCCACGTCTTACACTTATTATGACAAAGAAGACGGTTTTCATTGTTTTTCATCTCTTCTTTCATTTTATGGTGAAAAAGTGTGTTTTAGAAAATGAAATTGAAAGTTAAAAAAAAATCAGAATTTTGCCTTTTTTGTTACAGAAATCACATGTAAAAATAACAACATGTTCTAATAAGTATTTGGAGAGATTTTAAGTAACATAGAACTACATGTTCATGGCGCGTTTCATGAGATGCATGATCATTATATTTGAAGACAATCTGTTTTTTTATTGTGTCTATCTAGGGGTAGTAACAAGTTTATTTTGATTTTAAACGTAATGCTCTGAAATAAAGAGGCAGTCAAGTTCACAAAGAGAATGGCATTTAAAATTCCGAGTATTCGAGTATGAATTTGATACTCGATATTCGTACGACCCGAGCGATACTCGAGTACTCGAGTACTCGTTGACATCCCTACTAATAAAACATTTTTTTTCTCAAAAAACTGTATACTAGTATATGAATAAGTACGAAAATAAAATCACAAAAATGCTACAAAGTTTTGTTCCAAATGATAAACAATATCAAATCTTTGAAGATATCAACGGTAAAATAATAAGCAGGTTAAAGATCTATAAAAAGATTAGGGTGGCCATCTAGGATTAGGCAATAAAAATCCACCATTTAAAAGAGGACTTATTAAAAACTAATGTAGTCAAATTCGGTATCAAATTTGCAATAAGTTTTTACAGGAGAAGGTCATTGAATGAAAAGTCTGCCACGGATGCCCAGTAATGTCAAAATATCATCCTGTGATACACAATAAATAAATCTCTTTCGGACAATGTATTCCAAGATTCAAGATTCTTTCTTGACTTAATACTGGGATGATTATTTTCGTTAACTCTCTGCGACCTTGCAATGTCAATTGCTGTTGATTTGCTATCGGACACTACCGAAATGGAAGGGGAGGTTTGGCTAACCATGCATAAACAACCATTTCTTTTGAAATGCCTGTACCAAGTCAGGACCATTGCGGTCGATAATTTTGCCGGTGATTTCCACCAGTTTTGTCTTATGGACTTCGGCTCTTGACAACTCTTTTCGGTTATTTTGTTATTACTCCCATTTCAGGCTCCTAATTCGCTCAAAGCTCAAACCGATGCCAGGGGCCATCTTGAACTTTCTATGAGGTATGAGCAAAGCTCATTGTTGAAGGCCTCATGGCGACTTCAAGATGAAGAACAACAATAAGAGCGTTATTACTTTGCTTGTTTTCACCATGTATTTGTAAAGACTTTGTCTCATGTGCATTTACTCCATTCTTTCATTAATCATTTACGACTGAAGTTTGTCTCTCCTCCAGTGTGGACTCTGTAAAAAGATTCCCCGTGCGAGAGATGTATGCTTTCTATTTATTTCAGTTATGATGTACTTGTTCGCGAGAGAATTTCTCAAATGGATATACCATCATACTGTCAAATTTTGGCATTTATTTTTTGTAATTTTGAAATGTAATTCTGACCAACAGTTTAAAGTGCCCACATCTCGCTATTTTATAATGCCAAGTTTTCTTTCAATCGACTTGATGGGTGCCCTTTGTTTTTCTACATGTTGTAATCGTCCACTAGCTTAAGATTCTAGTGCTTTTGTCGGAAAAAGGATGACAGTGATTGTAAGAGCACTTTTCCAGTTTAATTTACATTTGTTGAAAATTCCGTATCCATGGCCAGAAAAGACATGGATGTTGCATTGTTCAACAATTAGCAAGGAATTCCGCTCAAACCGGTGCCAGGGGCCATCTTGTACTTACTATGAAGTATGAGCAAAGCTCATTGTTGAAGGCCTCATGGTGATTTCAAGATGAAGAACAACGATAAAAGCGTTGTTCCTTTGCTTGTTTTCATCATGTATTTGTAGAGACTTTGTCTTATGTGCATTTACTCCATATCCCTTCATTACTCATTTACCTTCAATTACTTTTTAATAGAAGTATCTTCTGAAGATAAACTGCCCCATGATGAGTTGTCTCAAATGTAAATAACAAATTTGAACCTGCTTCCTCGGAAAAGATTTGAACTTGCCTCCTTGAAAATTAAATGACGCTGCTTCTTTGGGAAGGATTTTTATGTTTTTTTCATCGGAAAGGATTTGAACCTGCTTCCTTTGAGAAGATTTGAACCTGCTGTCTTGGAAATTAAATGAACCTGTTTCCTGGCAAAAGATAGGTGTAGTATTTCTGAACTTGTCCTCATTGTAAGAAAAGGTAACATCATTTCTGAACTTGTACTTTTACTGCTCTGAAAAGGAAGAAGAAAACATGTTCGAACCTGTCTGCATACTGTTTATGATGGTAACTACATTGCATTTTCACTGCTTCTATATACTATAGAGAATATGTCTGAGGATGTTTTTATATTGTAATAAAATGTTACGAAGAGAACGTGTCTGTCTTGATTTATCTTATCAAAAATATAGAGAACGTGCTTTAATATGTCTTCATACTGTCTTGGCAAACAAAAATGATAGAAAATATTTTTGTAATATCCTTTCTTGATATTATCTTATATAGAGTTTCACACAGCTCTATATGATATGAATCCTCACCTTACCAACACATTATCATTCATATTATATAGAGCTTTGTGCAACACTATTATCTAAATAACCAAAAGGATCTAAATAGAAAAGCCAAAACTTAGCTTAGGACAGAGCTATGCATGACAGAGATTAAACACAATTTTGTAAAATTTGGAAATTGCAAATTTCAACAAAATCGGTTTTCGGGTCAGCACCGAAGTACTGACTACTGGGCTGGTGAAAACCGTTGGGGACTTACAATCTACAAGCAATGGCATCGGCCTAAATACCCGGATACTGAAGCTATTGTTAATTAATTTTCTTCATATGCGCATTTCGACAACTTATGTCTCATCAGTGCAGATCAAACCGAACCATTTGGAAGTCCATTAACCAAAAAACGTGTAAAACCTGATAGAGAACAAATAACCAACAGGATCTAAATAGAAAAGCCAAAATCAAGCTAAGGACAGAGCTATGCACGAGGGAGATCATCCTTAGTTTTAAACAAATTTTTGTTAAACTTACAAATTGCAAGTTTCGATAAAATCGCTTTTCGGGTCAGCACCGAAGTACTGAATACTGGGCTTGTGAATACCCGTTGGGTAAAACGATCGAAACGATAAAAAAATGACATGTTTGGACCTACAAAATACACCTAAAAAATATTGATTTTTAATCTATATGCAAAACATTGATATATAGAGTTTAAGACAAGTGGAAGTGGAAAATAACAAAATCTAAGGCAATAGCTGAAAGTTATCATAATTCAAAATGATGTATATCGTACCAGAAGTAAACTTATGAAGACAAGTCCGTACTTCAGAAGAAGAATATGAAAAACGATAAAAGTGAAGAAAATTTAAGTTCTCAAGAAAGGTTAGAAAATCTAGTTTTAATAATGTTTAAGGTGTCAGTGTGTTATCAAATCGAAATTTTGGATATAGATCTAACAGTCGCATGATGACTAGACCCTTGTTTTCATGCTATTCTAAACAAAAGCAACATTATCTTGATACGGTTCCTCATCTCCGGTAGCTTTAAACATTGCGAAATTCTATAAGGTTTATCAATTACATGTTGGCTACATTTTACATCCCATATGAGATTGTAAGATGGAAATTAATAAATTATGATTCAATTAATTAATTAAAATTCCTCAATTATTATCGTGATTCTACAGATTATGGGAGAAATGCAATAATGCAATACAAATTTACCTTTCACATATGTATTGAAATAAATTGAAGCACTCTGGTATTTTCATTAGATTCCCTTGTTGGATTTCTTAACTCTTTAACGTAAGCTTAAATCGTATAGTATGGTGGGAAAGTGTAGGAGGATAAAAGATGCGTAAAAGTCAATTTAATCAAATGAGTGACATTGAATGGCAATATATGGGTTAAATTATAGTCTTCCGACACCCCTCTGGTGTTTAAATACTAAAGCTATACATGTTTTAGAGATAAATGGTGTGATATTTAAGTGTAGGAGGTTTATCAATTATTTGTCGCCGTCCTTAATTAAATGAAAAACATTTTAATCAAAGTGTTTCTGAAAATATGTTTGGTTCATGCAATAGTTATTTTAAAAATAGACACTTTTATTAAACTGGTGTAATACTTGAAAACAGCCAGGTCGCAGAATTTGACGTTACAGTAATTAATGTCGGAACCACATGCAAGGCACAAATTTGGAAAATATTTGAGATTTCTGAACTATGCATTCATTTATTTAAAAAAAAATGAAAGTACAAAAAAGATTGAAAAAGTACACGGTTATATTATTCAACATCAATCGATTAAGGATCCGGAGAGCCATTATCGTCAAAAATCAACTACTTGAACACCGCGACACAGATAGAGGTCTAATTGTTTTTTTTTCTGTTTTACCTTGGTTTTCGTCTTTTGTTTGTTTGTTTCTTTTTTTTTCTTTTTTTGGTTGCTTTTTTCCGTTTCTCTTTGATTTGTTTCTGTTTTTGTTGATTTTACCTTGTTTATTTATTTTTTTTGTTTTGTTTTTGTTTGTTTGTTTTTTTTAGTTTGTTTGTTTTTTGTTTTGTTTTTTTGTTTTGTTTTTTTTTTCTTTTTCAATTTATTGATTGGGTTTTTTTTGTGTTTTTGTGTGTGTGTGTGTGTTTTTGTTTGTTTGTTTGTTTTATTATTATCATTTATTTTTATTTATTTATTTTTCTAAAAAAAAACTACTGGTCGCAGGTAAATAATTTTTGACACAATTTGGGATGTCATTATATAATATGAATCAATGAAAAGATTTCACTCATAAGGCTAGTTTCAAGAATTCTCCAAAAACGACATTTAAAGGAAACTGAAACCTCAGAAGAATACGTCCATAAATTAGGTTTTACAGAACACATCATTCATGGGAGATAATAATGTGTTCTTTTACCCTATTTTTTTATAAAGTAGAAGGCATTTGGTTCAAATTCGCAAAAATGGAAAACTATTATTAACTTAAATTATACTACTACGGAATCATATACCTATAATTCTTACCAAGATACAAGTAAAAATAACATGGAAAAATCCGATCAAAAAGGAAATAAAAAACTCTTTCAGATGTGATAAGATTAAGGCAACATGATAAATGCAAAACACTAAAGCACTAGTAGTGTGCACCTCTGCAAAAACTCAAGAGATCATTTTGTGCTCCTAATGGTTGGGCGTGATCAGCCCCCACGCATGGCACCCACTAGCTAGAATTATGTTTGATAGTTCATTTGTTAATGATATTTTATGTTCCTTACAAATAAAAACAGAAAATTCAATTGTGACGACATGCTAAATAATTATAGTCCATTGGATTCCAAATAATCTGAAGCAAACTTCTAGTAGGAAGGACAATCTGTAGGATTTCAAATAAACGTGTATTTTTCGGGAGTTGAGTACCACTTTTGTAATTTACATTTTTAAATATGCTAAAATGGGAATAAATTAATTGTGTTCGTCGTTGTAGATCCCTCAAATTGAGTGATATACGGACGACATGCGGAGGATACCAAGTGACTGCAAAAGTTTAGTCCAGACATTTAATTTTATTAAGGTATCAAACCACCAATTGGAACGTATGAGAAAATAGACCTTTTGAATCTAAAGATAGACTTTGTATTCTTGCACCTTAAAACTATTCGAGGGAATGTGATGACAGATACACCCATTTAAACATTGATATATTAGGTTTATTTCAAGACCAAGGTCAATTGACCAGGTGTAATTTTAGATCGCTTAAAGGGGGGGGGGAATTCTCAATGACTATTTTTGCGTAATGTTGTGATGTCGTGGTACGTATTTATAGGTGGCTTTCCTCGACACTCCTGGAATCTCTTAGAAGGCTTTAAAGGTACGATGAAAATTTGATATAATGTAGAGCAGTTATGTGCCTTTCACGACATGTATGGTCTTAGGAAGGTTAAACTTAAGATAAATTGTCCAGGGAGGTTTGAAAATTCCAAATTGTAGTTAAAAATGTAAAAAAGAAATGAATTGGTGGTTTCACACCTTAAGAAAACATTGAAAGATCGTTGATTTATTTTCAAATGAAAAAGCAGCCACATATTTCGGTTTATAATTGATATTTTCATCTGTTTAAGATATTTAAGACCGAAAATGTAGTCTGTGTTTGAAGTATCTCCATGTTCCACCAAATTTCTTCATCGAGTAATTAATTGAATTTAAGTACTTTGTAAAAAAGGGGTGGTCAATATGTCTGATCGCTCAGCGCTCGTGCATTCTTACCATTTTACGAAAGGATATGGAGTAAATGCACATGAGACCATAACACATATGTTAACTCCAACTGTAATTTTGATGAGCTGTATGGCCATTTCGGAAATCTATTCCTCATCAGCAGCACTAGAACCCAAACAAAGGAAATCCATAATTTGAAAAAAAAAGAAAAAAAATTGTTTTAGATGCATAAATCCAAACGAAATCCGAATAATCAGTAATATCAAATATAGCTAAGGACAAAACTACAATGGAGGGAGTTAATCCTTCGGTTTTAGAATTTTGCAAAAATTTAGATAATAGTAATTGAAAAAGTGTACACATGAGATATCATCTCATGTACAAGTACACCATATCTAAGAAAAATAAAGAGCATACATCTCTACCACGGGGAATTGTTTTACCAACTCCACACTGCAATAAAAGACAAACACCTGTATTAAATATTTTACGAAAGGATATGGAGTAAATGCACATGAGACCATAACACATATGTTAACTCCAACTGTAATTTTGATGAGCTGTATAGCCATTTCGGAAATCTATTCCTCATCAGCAGCACTAGAACCCAAACAAAGGAAATCCATAATTAAAAAAAAAAATGTTTAAGATGCATAAATCCAAACGAAATCCGAATAATCAGTGATATCAAATATAGCTAAGGACAAAACTACGATGGAGGGAGTTAATCCTTCGGTTTTAGAATTTTGCATAAATTTAGATAATAGTAATTGAAAAAAGTGTACACATGAGATATCATCTCATGTACAAGTACACCATATCTAAGAAAAATAAAGAGCATACATCTCTACCACGGGGAATTGTTTTACCAACTCCACCATCCCTCTTACAAATTACCATCCCTATTCTTACAAAGCATTTTAATTCAGTTAATTACTCTGAAACGCACTTTAAATGACTTAAAGACCGTAAAAGATATTAGAAATACAAAAAATTATATGTGAAAACATAAGTACTGACATATCGCCATCATATTAAAATATTTTATTCATGTTTATTCATCAGCATATAAAGGCTATATGCATGAAATAGTTAATTAATGCATTTTTTCTTGTTCTACAAGCGAAAAAGTTTTCTTTTATCTTTATCTTGTGTCAGATATTTGTTTACTTTTTATAATTAAAAATACCGATTAGATTGTATTTCAAAAATCACCTGAGTTGTCACTTTAAATATATTTTCTTACATCTATTAGTCAACTACTAATTGTAGCAGCTTGGTTATATCAATGTCGTTTGATCACTTTGATTTTACAGAAAGGTAACGTAGGTTTGATCCATGAACATGAAACTTGTCTTTAACTTCATCTTATATTTAGAACAGATATAACAGAAGGTCAAAGTTCAGCATACGACATAGGGATGAATATACATGCAAATTTAATGAGAAGTAGTCAATTCGAGATAAATAATTCGGGGTAAGTAAATAATATGAGGTAACGTATGAGTTAAATGGCTTCGAAATCGAGAGAATTTAAAGAGAGACAAAAGAGAAATGGAAAAGTCCAAGGTATTTAAAAAAATTAAAGTGTCTTGAATACCTAAAAAAATGCTCATAACAGGTATTTAAAATAAGGTAACAACTACATGTATATAAAAGTAATTTTGTGATGTTTATTTCCAATTCAATGTAACCTTTTCTCTTTAAACCTTTCATGTTTTGGTTCAAATGTTTGGAAAATGTAGTTCTTAGAAGTTCAAAAACACTAAAGACCTAATACAATCGACAGAACCTCTATGTATATATGTAGAGATTTACTGGAACGCACTGAATGATAGTGAAAAAGACAACAGAATTGAATATTTGGTATATTTTATTAAAAATATACTCGGTCATATCAGCCATTTCGTAACTTCCTATATATATAACATCCCCACCCTTCCTTAATATTCAAAATGTCAAAATATTATCGTTTCTCTTTCATAGTTACTTCAGCGTAAATGTTTTAGATAATCCTTTTAGTTTACTGTAAGGTTCATTTGTACCTCCCAGCTCAAGTCGTTTCTATCTATAATTGATAAATATTTATTCGAACATGTAACCTTATTTTTGTATTGTTGTCAGTATTTAAGAACACATCTCCCAATCTAACAGTTTTACACGTTTTATACTTGTCCTATAGGAGTAATACATTCCCTTGTTATGTTCAACTGAATTGGAAGAAACTTAAATGAAGTTTTCTCGGACAAATCTGTGTGATATTGTATGTAATTGTGACAGTTTTGTTGTGGTTAAGTGAAATAAGAAGGTGTGAAATTGTTAGATTTGCCTGTGGAATATTTAGTTAACTATTACAGAAAGGTAAGGGTATCGGTTTTTGTTACACAAGGTACTATTTAGTATAAAAAAAAATTCTCTGACGCGTGGCTAATCATTAACAAAAAGTTCGGGTTATAAAATGTATTTTGATTCAATGGCGTAGATAAAACCTACATGTAGTTGTTGTTGAATCACACCATTAAAAACATAATGAATGGTGGAATTTTGGTTTTTGTTAAGCATATGCTTCTTGTAACTAAGTCATCGTCATAGTTTCTAGGTAGCTCATATTATCGTGGTACGTAGCTACGTAGTAACGGTGACGTCATAAGTAAAAAATTGGTTAAAATGAACGCGAATACCACGATAAAATGGAACAAATGATGTCATGAGAATTATATAAATGTATTAAAACTATTAAGTCCTATTGATTTTCTTCCCACAATTTACATCAAAACTCTACTTAAAATATTTCATTAATTTTGTGTTTTAAACTTAATGAAACACAAAAGGGTAAATATTATGAATATGTTGAAGGTTTCAATGTCTACCCAATTTTCAATCTCTCTTAGGTCAAAAACAAGAAGCAATTTCACTGTTTCTGATAAGCTCATGTTTACCTCTCCCAGCATCGCCGAATCTCGGTACCTGTCCAAGTATGAATGGTATTGTGTTGAACTTTCAGGCCAATTATATGCGCATTAATGCGGAAATTTAAGCTTGTTCCAAAAGTTCTTCATGTATTCTTTGTAAATGCTGGTAAGACACGGAATTTGGCCTGGATTTTAAATCCTGATGACGTAAAAGATGATCGGTGACGTATCTTTTTTTTTTGGGGGGGGGGGGGGTTTAGGGGGGTGTTTGTATGTTTGTCTGTTTGGTTTTTTCGTTTGTTTGGTTTTTTTTTAGACCTCTACATATCTTAAAATAAGAATATGCTGTCAAAGGTTATGTTACACTCGATCTGCCTTAATAGAATGAATAGTTGTTCCTTTTCTGCATTTCATATGGGAAAGCTGTATTTTAACCAACATTACAACACATATAAAATAACATTATTGTCATCAATAGTGTCTGGACATATATGAGATATTACTATCATATAACAAGAAACATCAATGTAGTGTAATATAATGGGACGGGATGGTTTTCGATTATGTGAGATCAAACATTTGAAATTGGAACGGCAAAGACAAGGGTGATTTACTCTGTTTTAAGAGCATTGATAATGTTCATCTTTGATATCATTTCAAAAAAGTAAATTTCTATGCTAAAGGCAATTTTATCTGTAAACAATTATTCTAAAATAAAAAATTACATATAATGTACTTGAAAAACATTGTCAAAATGGGTAGAAAAAGCAAAATAGCCAAATATGGCCATTTCGTGTTTTCGCCTATTTTTTTTTGTGTGTGTGTGTGTGTTTGTTTTTCTCTTCTTGATTTAACAAGACTGTAACGATGGATATACTTGTACAACAAAGGGTGTTTTTCACAGAACTTGAAGAAATTGAGATGACTGCCGAGTTGTTACTCTCTAAGTAGTTTTTCTTTTTTATCTTCCTTTTAATGTTTGCTGAACTATTCATTTATGTTTTCAAATAGACTTTGATATTACAAATTGTCCTGCTTGTGGCCTCAATTCAAACATCGGTGCTGAGCAGAGCAGGGCAGGAGCCAACATGCAATCGGCAGAGACATTGCCAAAAAAGTCTGTCGCTAAATGTCCATGTAGTCTTTTTCTTTTTTCAAGAGTTTTCCTTTTTTTATTTTGTACATTTTTTTTGTCGCTTGGCTAAAACCTCCAGCGTTTTCGCTAAAATATCCCTCCATTTTGGTTTAAATATCCTCCGACAGAAACGGGATGACTGGTATCGGTCGGAGGGTAATTTTTAAAAATTTTCATATAGTTTACACGTTCTCTGTACACCAGGTAAAAATAAGTACTAGAATAGCTCGTTCATCAAATTAATTCATTCACATTGAAAACATCAAATCTTACTTGTGATAATTATATAAGAATTGTATAAGACATTTTTAAAAGTTCTCATGAAAATCACACAATACTTAAAAATATGGAAGAAACTGGTGCAAGGCATCCTTTATTGTTGTATAATGCTGGAGGCAAAATGAACCAATATCTACCCTCAAATTATAGTGTGGATCTTTATGTTCATTTAAAAATTAAATCTGTCCAATAAAATTTTAATGTGTTGATCCTACATAAAAGTAAATACTTAGATTGAGTGGTTTCATAAAGAAGAGTGAAAATTTACAGTTTGTTTCTTAGATCTTTGGTTTAAATTGACTTCAGTTATATTGTAAGGATAAGAGAATTGTTTTGTTTGTAAAGGTTATCAACAAAGCACTACTGTAGAAAACAATGTCTTTCTACCTTAATATAAAAGTGTATTTCATTTATGGATTAGGCAGATAAAATCATTTTCAGCTTTATAAGGAAATATTCAAACATTCAATGTGAAAAATGTAAAGAAATTGATGTAAAACTGGGCGAACGAACATTTATCTTCAACGAAACGAAGGGGATATTGGTAACTACCCGGGGATACTTAAAAGGAATATTTGACATACTAGTAAAAAAAAGATATTAATGCTGCAGCATCGGGAGAATGGCGTTATCCTACACAATTGGCGCCCTTTTCAGCATAGACAAGGTGTTCCCCTATCCAACATCATATAGGGGAGAATTCAGTAAGACATTTCTAAAAAATAAGGGATGTGACATATATTTCTATGTAAGAATTACCATGATTTCTCCCTAGCTCTGAAGTTTAATATATTAGGTCACAATATTTTTACATTGTATATATTTTTAATGTTTAATTAATCAGTGGCGATTTTTAAAAATTGACTAAATTCATAAGATTTATAAACTTTTGCGAATTACCTATTTTTCTTTAATAAAAGTATTTAATATGAATATTAAAAACGTTATTCACCCGTAGACATTGTGAATAAATTCTTTAAGCGAAATATTTTTTACAGTAAATAGATATTTAAATAACATTTTCTTGAGAATGAATCAATACTGATTTAACTAAATGTCCCTTTCAATCATTTTACTACCTATATCTATCATATCTAAAGCGTATTATTCTATAAATGCTATTCTTTAAATACACAAGAACTCTGTACAAAATGTCTCCATTATCATAATTATATGAAAGTGAAAGAAAAGAGTTTATTCATCTATAAGGTGAGAAGTTCACATTTTTTACTTTCTATATATTTTCTTTACATCTTTGTTTGTTACAGATCTCAATCAGCATAACAACCACCTATTTTTACTTCTAACCCACTACAACGTAGGCAAACTGGAGTCTGCGTCTAAAGAGTGAAGTAAAATATCACACATGGAAAAAAATAAATAACAAAAAAATAATTTAAGAAATAATTTGTGGAAGCCGTGGTATATTGCATATTTTACCAAGGGCAAGACACTGCATCCGCTGTTATTGTACTCCGAGTGGAAGTGAGGGGTAAAATTTGCAGATTCAATGTTTGACCGTGGTAAAATATCGATATACCACGGCTTACATAAATTACTTCGATTCTAATTTTTGAAAAATACATCATTTTGCATTTCAACTGACATATAGAAACAACAGTAATATGGCGTCATTTGTGTAGTTTTCGTGATGTTTTGTGCACTTTCCGTCACGTTCTTGTGCATAAATGAACTATGACTTCGGTAAATCGCACTATGACGTCGGTCGTTGAATATTGTAGATTTTACCACGGGTATATCTAAAGAAGCAGGCCATATGCATCCCTTTGTTTGGGTTCTAGTGCTGCTGATGAGGAATACATTTCCGAAATGGCCATACAGCTCATTAGAATTATGCAGTTAGAGTTAACAAATGTGTTGTGGTCTCATGTTCATTTACTCCATATCCTTTCGTAAAATATTTGATATATGTGGCAAAATAAAAAATGATGAAATAATTGCATAATGAGAGGAAAGATTTTATTACAAATTCTCCTAAAAACAAGAGTGAACTTTGTTTTATTATAAAATTCATGCAATGCTCCATTGACGACTTTTTTCACATTGTACAATCACTGGATAATGACTCTATTCCTTTCCATGTCTGTTGACTGTGAGTACCTGAAAATATCATATATTGTCACGCCAAACGCAGGTGTTGAGCATCATGTTAAGAATAGTTTTATGAAATTATAGACCATCTCTCTTATGGAAGAAGAAAATTTCGTGTATAATAAAAGTATTGTGTTATTTCTGAATTTTTGGTTTTATAATGAAAAGACAAAACCGATAGTGAAAAGAGAACACACAAAGCTCCTATATATATTCACATCGGTATCGATATTTTCACAATTGATTCATAAATGTCGTTTGATTATAACTGATGCAATTTGAATCTTCGTAATTGAGGATTTTTTTCTTTAGAAATTTGTGAGCGTGTGTGGATATTTTTTTTTTGTGTGTGAGTGTGTGTGTTTATTGTCTCAATGTGCATTGCGTAATTTTTTCTGATACACGTAAAACCCAAATAAATAATAGTTACTTATATTGACATAATTATCATAAAATATAGACTTATATTGACTGACACAATCATGAATATGCCCGAGCCATAGTAAAGGATATTATCGATATGTCAACGACAGCCTATATTTTGCTAACACCGAATTATCCACAAAAAAGTTTGAATCACCACATAATTCCCCCTTCTTGTCGAAGACGTTCCCCTACCTCCATCCTACGTGGTGTACATATCTGAACTAGTACGTTTCGCTCATGGACGATAATCATGAGCGTAACTTTGCTCTCACATCCAAACATTTACAACAAGGTTATCTAAGAAGTTTCACAGAAAATATGAACATGTAACATCTAAATATAACGTGACTCGCAAACAGCTGATTACATCTTCGATGTCATGGAAATGTTGTTAAAAATGTCAGACACTGATAAAATATCCAGAAACACTAGGACGTAACTTACATTCTTTATGTGCATATGCAGAAAATAAATTCACAGTAACTTCGGTATTTAGTTATTTATTACGTAACAGTGGATATCGACGGAAGTTCTACACAAATCTGTTAACCTGGATTGGGAATCCAGTAAACTGAAGATTTAACACATATACTTGCTCTCACTGATACTGCCGAAATCTACTGAAAAACATGACGGCTCTTTACTAAACCCTTTGGGAAGTTTCGAGTTTGATATTTTTTTCCGTGGTGCGACAGTGTTTTACGAGCAGACTAGGTTCCTTTAGATAGATGATAGTTTAGCGGCGAGAATTCTTTACCCATCTTTCTAAATTACGTTTTTTTCATGTATTTTTTATTTTCAAGATAGTGGTCTTAGAGCTAGTAGTCCACCTGTATTAGGTTTTATTCATTTGGTTATTATACTATGAGAAAACGTGATAGAGAAAGGGGAGGTTTGGGTACCAATAAACCGGTTTTACCCTACCACTGGCTTTTGCTAATGCTGGTATCAAGTCTAGCTATCCGAATTTCCTATCGTTATTAAAGTTGTATCTTGTCTTCATTAGTGTTATTCTAGTGCAGTTCGCTGGCGAGTTGTGGCATGTGATTGTAGTTTTCGGATATTGTAGGTGTTTTTCTGTTACATGTATTCTTTGTTTGTAACATAGTAACGTTTTTCATTTCATACTATTAAAATTTACTATTATTATTCGTGCTTACTTTCACACATTAATATACTACAGTATTTTGCATTTGAAATAACATATATTAATTTAGTTATAGCTAATTTTTTTGCATCAAAATCAAGTCGTAAACGGACCAAATAATATGAGGAATGGGGTATCTTTGATGACAATTAGACAGATAGTTTGACGGTAAAAATTGTTGAAAATTGCTGCAAGTCGACATGAGCATGTGTAGTACTAACACTGGAAATATTAACATAATTGAATGAAATCAATGGAAAATTTTAGGCTTCTCTAGGTCTACCAATTTTGGATTTAAATGTAAATAATAAAGTAAAGCTTTAAGTGTAAAAGCTGACTTCGCACATGTCGCGTTATCACATAAGTGCATCCCTAAAGTATTAAGTAGTATTCCAGCTAAGAGTTGGGCAGAGGGCGGCACATCAAAAATTTAGATTCTGTATTTTTGGGCTTGCGTGTATTCATTTGGTCATAAAAACACATCCCAAAAAGTTTTTACATTCGAACATGTGTTATGTCTCGAGATAATTTTTGACTGGTAATATAAAAAATGGCGGGAAAATTTTCCCGTACTTTTCACTGTACAATTTAACTAAATTTTGGACACTGATAGCTCAAAAAGGCAAAATAACACAGATCTTTTATCCATCAAAATGTCGTTTTCTGGATTAGTGTTATTAAAATCAAATATCAAAAGTTTGCGTTTTTTTCCTCGATGTGCCACCACAACAATGCACTTTGCATGTTTCTTCGACGGACCGGTACTTAATGATATTCTTATGCTAAATAAAAAAAAAAACGATTCTTGCTGAACAATTGCTACATATTTATACTTCCATAGTATAACCTACTCCCTGTACAGTATAATATCTATCTCGACGGTGCACACATGTAAACGAAGAACAAATATGAAATTAATACATGCAATGTTCTATTCTTTATTATTCGTGGACAAATTAGTCTTTCACCAAAGGAGAAAAGGACTTGTACTAGAATACCTCGTTGATCCAATTAATTCATTGACATTGAATATATCAAATCTTATGACATTTTAAAAAGTTCTCATTAAAATCAAATAATACATACAAAAATGGCAGTAATTGGTGCAAGGCATCGTTTATTGTTGTATCATGCTGGAGGCAAAATGAAACACCAGTTAACCCTGTAATAATAGTATAGATAGATATGTTCCTTTTTATTAAATCTGTGGACACTTAAATTTGAATTGTATTTTGATACACATGTACTTATGTTTTGAGCCTTCGTTTAAGTAAATACATTTTGTATTTCGGTTGTATGGTAACCATAAGAAATTTTATTCATTTTCATTCGTTAGTGATGTGTGTTGTACCAATTTGTCCTGATCAATGTATATGAATACTTAATAACAAAATCTTTTTTTTCAAAAGTTTACCATGGTACTGTTTGAATGTTAGAGAAGTAACACATACTATGGGTTTTAATTGGTTATGTCTTAGGGTTAGAAAATGATATTAAGCACTCATCTTTCAAACAGATCTTTGACAAAAACATATTTGCATCACTTACCTTGTTCGGGGTGCTGTTAAAAGAGTAACACATGTTAATTCTCCCTCAATATCTGGTGGCATTCTGTTATTTTATAGTCCACACTGTTACAACTTTAGTTTTGAGCGTTTATTGGTAGTGCTTGTGTGATTTGTGGGTGCATATGTCTTTGGTCTTCCGTCTTCTGGTGTTCTTGCTTTTGCCTTGTCTCTGGACTTTTATTTATATAATCTTGTGCTTTTTTCCTTCGATATTCTAATGTCGTTGTGTTTTTTCTTGGAGAAAAAACACTATCTTCTTTATATACTTGATCTATGGTTCAAATTATGCTCAAGTGTACAGATACTATACTTCAATATATCATTTGAGAATTGTTTTGATTGTAGGATTGCAAACAAAGCATTTTTGCAGAAAAGTCCAATCCAATTGAAGCTATTTTATAGCATTAGAGAAGATGTTACAACCTATTATTGTTATTTAAGACATTCATTCTCTCTCTCTCTCTCTCTCTCTCTCTCTCTCTCTCTCTCTCTCTCTCTCTCTCTCTCTCTCTCTCTCTCTCTCGATCGCTCTCTCTAGGCACTAGGTTTTGCTTTTAATCATACAAAAATTACATGTTAAAAGAAATTCAGGTACTAGTATTTCGATGAGAGAGAGAACAGACTTCAGAGTTAGCTTTATTAGGACAATCACAGTTAACAAAAATTTTCATAAGAAAAGATAAAACTGACTACGGATGGAGAATACCACAAAGCAAAGAATTCTGAAACTCAATGTAGGATGTGAGAATTGGTTAATGGGAAGAATTATAGTCACCCATTCGACTTCTTTTTTATCGGATAAAGGAAAGAATCTTAATGCTTCAGCATCTACACAATTTTTACCTGCGTCACCAACGGTGACCGCAGGTCTAGGAGCCGCTCGACTCCGTCCGTCCGTCCGTCCGTCCGTCCGTCTGTCCGTCCGTCCGTCCGTCCGTCACGCTTTGGGGGTACCAAGTTTGTGTAATCTGAAACTCCGACACCTTTAACCCGATACTTTTGAAACTTTGCACATTGAAGATGTGCACCTCCCCTTTTGGTGAGATTTGGAAAAAAATTTTGGAATTTATCCATTGTTGAACTTAGTCATTTTTTCATCAAATTTTAACATTACGGTACTGAGTTTGTGTAATCTGACACCTTATACCTGATGCTTTTAAAACCTTGCACAGTTGTTCTGAACACATTGAAGATGTGCACCTCCCCTTTTGGTGAGATTTGGATAAAAATTGTCGAATTTGTCCATTGTTAAACTTAGTAATTTTTCATTAAATTCATAAAATTTTAACATTACAGTACCTGAAACTCTGACTCCTTTTATCTGGTGCTTTTGAAACTTTACACAGTTGTTCTTGACACATTGAAGATGTGCACCTTCCGTTTTGGGCAGATTTGAAATAAAAATGTCAAATTTATGCATTGTTGAACTTAGTTATTTTTCAGCATATTTTAACATTACAGTGCCTGGTTTGTGTAATCTGAAAGATTAACATTTCTGACTAAATACCTTTGGAAGTTTTTACTGTTGTTTGAACACATTGGTGATGTGAACCTCCCCTTTAGGCCAGTTTTGATTTTAAAAAATGTCAAATTTATCTATTATTGAACTTGTACTTTATTCTATCATATTATATCATCATGGTACTCAATTTTTGTGTAGAGATGTTGCAGAGTTTTGAACGCATTGACCATGGGCAGCTGTTCTTGAATTTTTGCATTGCTTTCATATGTTTTTTCATAAAGATTCAAAGTATGTGTTTATTTGAATTTCACCGTTGCTGAAGTGATATGGACTATTTTCATTTTATGTTTTGTTCAACTTTGTACAATTATTTTTGTTTTTTTTT
>MJUU01002475.1:227001-256715 GCA_002080025.1 Modiolus philippinarum
AAAAATCACTAAAGGCCATATTTTAAGTTTTATTGTTTTGATATATATACAAAATCTGAATGTATGTTAATTAATTGGCTGCAGTGAAGTTTAATTGCAACCAATCAAAGACGTGGATTTGAGACTACAGAAATCCAGCTTGATCTGCCAAGGGTGAAGATGAGAGGAGCGGATCATAACCCTTGGCTAGCGAAGATGGTAATAGGGTTGAACTTAATATAATCTCAAATACAACTTGCATTTGAAGAATTTTTGGTAATAAGGTAAATGAATACTTGTTTGAATGGGTAAACCTATACATGATATTCTGTTAGATTGAAAAAAAAACAAACAAACTTTCTAAGTTGAACATGAGAGACGGTGACGCAGGTCCAGACATGTAATTGGTCTTGTTCTTTTTGTACTATGACCTGACTACCCCGCATAGTCATAACATTCAACTATCCATCACACAGTTATTCATTTTACTGCACACGACAGATGATATTTCTTGGAATCAAAACAGTGATATAACATATATGCATGGAAATTTACAATTCCTCCTCAAATCTGAATCTCGTTCATTTAGGCCATCAACATAATCAGTGGTGATATTAAAGTAATCGTATGTATTAACATCATGCACATCACCCAGTCTTCTTAAATGAAAGTATAATTATATAGGAGTAAATTGTAGATTTTTCTTTCGTAAACGGAAAACTGACGATTGCGGCAATAAAATCTTAGATTTAAAATATATATATATATATGAATTTGAACATTTAAATCGCTATCCTCTCATATACATCGTGATTAAATATTTCAAACGAAATTATAAGTATTTTTGCAGTTAATAGATATCTAAATAAAATATTTTCTCCAGAGTGAATGGATATCGATTCAACTTAGGCCTCTTTTTATCATTTTTATTACCTACATTTATTGCGTGCTATTCTTTAGATATACAAATTGTCCCCATTATCATAGTACTACAAAAATCAAATGATAAAGTTTAATTCTTTTTAGGTGAGAAGTTTTTTTTTCTTCCCTAAATGTGTTTATGATGTGAAAAGCCAGTGTGTTCGTGCTCAAACAACTGTATAGATGTCTCCATTAACACAAAACCAACTTCATGGATGCATTAAATTTGACATCTTATTTGATATTAAGTCAGAATAAAAAAAAAACAATTTTATCTACGTCAAAAAATCAGCGCAACAATGTTTGGTCAGCTAAAATATTCCCTCTTTGTGGCAAGAATATAAAGTTGTCTCACTTTTCGCAACACCACCTCACTACATCCTGTGCCCTAGCTATAGACCACCTTGCTATCTAGCTATATATAAAATAGCCGGTTTAATCCTCCTCGTCGGTTAAATCTTGGGTTTTCTCTAATTTCTAGCAAATATAAACACCTCCTGACTAATGGGTTATCGAAATGATAATCAACATGGGTATTATCTGATCTCAGTTGGCGATTGGTCAATCATGTAAATGTCTCGTGTCAGTTTCTAGAAATAGTGCAACCGGATGGTGATGAAATCAACACCTGCATCATTGTCTAGCGAAACGGTTTTTGCATTTTTATGACTAAGATAACTCATTTTATTGATAATATGACATTTTTATCAAAACTATTATATTCAACACCCCTTTCAATGAATGGCGCAATGATACACATAGCAACGATGATAGCAACAAAATGGCGCCATACTCGAGACTGAAGACTACGGAGATCGCTTCACTTCAAATAAATTGAGTAGAAATTAGAGAAACAATCTCTAACATTGTATTCCGGTTTATTACGATAATTTCTCACAACTCGATAGTTAAATTTTCACATTTTAAAGTTCTCGGATAAACCTCGAACTTTAAAATGTGAAAATTTAACTATCTCGATGTGAGAAATATACGTAATAAACTAGAAACAATGTTAGAGACTATATGTAATGAAGTACATAATGTAATGGAGCTCAGTGCAGATCAGCTACGACGAAGTATCGTACATAGCAAAGGGTATTCAATGAATGCACTCAAACAAATTTATATTGTTTAAATATTTGTCTGTTGTGTTTGACAACTCTTTCATACTATACCTTAGGTTGTAACAAATGGTAGATCTTCAATTAAGAATTGAATGCATTATTTTGAAGTTTCATTGGGATATGAAAGTGTTGACCGAAGCACATTTTTAATGAAGCGCGGTAGCGCTTCATATTGAAAATGTACGCCCGGTCAACACGTTCATAATCCCTATGAAACTTCAAAATAATGCATTCAATTCTTATAATTACATTTTAAAACCAAATCATAAAAAACTGATTCATTAAAAAGACAGTACATCATGTACAATGGGATTCTTTTTTTTTACTAATTCGTCCGCCACGTAGTCACATGATCAAATGTGTTTCATGGGAATTGCAACTTCACATTGATATGCCACGTGAGCGATGTCACCTATCAAATCGACGGAATTTAAATGAATATTCATAAAATGTAATTATATATATATATTACAAAGCGGGAAACAATTTCTTTGCCTCTCGATGTTCCAATAGACCACTTTCATGTTTATTTCTTATCCCGACTTTGGCTCCGTTTTTATAACGTTTTCCACAAAGGGAAGTAACCTACTGACCCGACAGTCAGGTTTACGGTTCCATTGTAATAAGGGACAGCAGTAGATTTTAAATACATGGGTGTCTATCACTGGACTAGGGGTAATATCAATAAATTATTTCAAGCTATTCGGGTACTTACCACAGTGAAAATCGTAACCGTTGCCGAGAAAATATTTACTGACCGTCCTTTCCCTCATGAGACCGAAAACCAGAATGACGGGTGTAAGCGGGTGACGTCCCTTTGAAAAACATGCTAAATTAGCAGTCATCCCGTAAATATGAAATTCGTCTATTAACATCCCGTTTCACATTGTACTATGTTTTATAAATGACATTATGCCGCCTATGTGTTACTAAAGATATCATTATGCCAGTTTTTTGGCTAATTTTTTTGCATCAAAATCAAGTCGCAAAAATAACACATAATTAAACAATTTATAATTAAAAAAAATCAATAAGCAAGTTATCAATATAGAAGTAAATATTTCTGTTTGTACTTTTTAATGTTTCATGACTCCATTTTATGATAAGACCAAACGAATTTATCATAGATCATATATCTTACTTAAGGAAAGTTTTTTATTTAATGTATGTTGGTGGGTTTTTTATGTACATGTATATTTAGTTTATGTTGGAAATCATCTCTTATTCAAATTGTGACTTTTGGTCTTATCTTAAAATTAAAAAGTACAAACAGAAATATTTACTTCGATATTGATAACTTGCTTACCGATTTTTTTTAATTATAACTTGTTTATTCAAATCTCACTTTCATCATTAATATTTTTTCTTATATAATATTCCAGCTGATTCTGTAACTTCAAAAATAGCGAAAAACAGATGTTTATTTTTCGATTCACGCTGATAGTAAGTTAAACCGCTTTCATCTGCACTGAAAAGACAAAAGTAAGCCAAATGCGCATAACTAAATTAACAGTGACTATTTGGTTACTTATTACCATTGGGCCAATACCCCTGCTGGTGAACTGTTAAGACCCCGAGGATATACATATACTTACTATCCCAGTAGCCAGTACTTCGGTGCTGGCCCGAAACCAATTTTATTTGGAACCTTGCGATATCTAAATTTAACGATTTTTTTTTCAAAACTAAGGAGTATCCCACTCTCGCATAGTTCTGTTCTCAGCTTAGTTTGCCTCTACTGTTTAGATCCTATTGGAAATTTGTTCTCTGTCAGGTTTTACGCATATTTCGTATCAGTTCATATCATATATGCTGAAACTAAGTTAACTTTGGTTTTTTTATCTATTCGATAAAATATAGTGACAAAAGTATTGTGATAAATTAACTGCAACAATTAACAAGTAAAAGTATTTGTGTAAAGGCGAACCTCGCCGAAGTCATGTTAACAAATTGATCCATCTCCTTTTATTCCTATGCTTAACAAAAATATAATACGCACACGATTCAATTAATTTGGCTACACATTTATACAACACTTTTCTTACTTAAAACAGGGATTAAAAGAAACGATATTTCTGTAAACAAAAGCGTTCTAATCAACAGATGGTCTATAAGAATAGCAATATTTGTTGTTCTACGAGTATCAGAAAATACCATGCATAATTTATTTCATTTAAAATACAGAAATTAAACCTTTTTGATGACGCATGCAGTAGTATTCTTTTACAGCTGAGCATATTTTCAAAGTATTTTCTTACAAAACAGTGACAAGATATCCTTTGAAAGAAAACCGTTGTGTATAAAGTGCGAAATATGTTGTATAAAAATAATCCAATACAAATACTAGCCATAAAAAAGCTTATTCCGCTGTTACTGAAATATGTAAAAATATATATTGAGTATTAAGTATTGGGAATTAATAACAATATATGGAATATGTGCCAATTTCATTTTAAAGGCTTACAACAGAATTGAGTTTATTATAAGAATTTATCCTGATTTTATTGCTTGTTTAAAGAACGTGTGATAACAGTATGAACATTTAACTATGCTACTTTCTATTTATTTTTCGATTATATGTGTGACTTGTAGTCAACGTCTACGTCACACATGTAATGAAAAAAAATTAACATGAAATATAAACTAGAGGCTCAGAAACTGAGCCTGTATCGCTCACCTGACAAAATGCTCATATCCCATGCATAACCAAAAAGATGTATTTTACCAATGAGGTCTAATGTTAAGCTTTGCATGTGATTTTTGTCTGATGCTATTAAAATGAGTAATCTTTGCAAATGACCTTCTATACATCATTCCAATACAGTTTATTTAAATTTGCTTGAAGATAATGAAAAGTATGGTCTTCACATACTTGTCTACGTTGTTCAACACTGTTCTGCACTCTGGAGGCCATGTTTTTGTCGAATTAAAATGAAATGAGCAAATTTTATAAAGCACCTTCCTTACATTATTCTTTTTTCCTATTGGGTCCAATGGTAAACCTAAGTTCCGCGCTAGCGGCCATGTTTTTTTATCAGATCGTAAAGAAATGAACATTCTTTGTAAAGTACTTTAAGTACATCGTTCCTGTATGAGCAATTTTTGTAAAGGACCTTCCATACATCATTCCTGTAAAGTTTTGTTGAATTTGCTTCAGTGGTTTAAGAGCAGAAGATGTAAATCTGATTTTCCCATAGGGTCCAATGTTAAACCATGTTCCGTGCTAGAGGCTATGTTTTTTGTCGGAACGGCATGAAATGAGCGATCTTTGTAAATGACCTTCCATACATCATTCCTGTAAAGTTTGGTTGAATTTGCTTAAGCCGTTTCAGAGCAGAAGATGAAAATGTGATTTTCCCATAGGGTCCGATGTTAAACCATGTTCCGTGCTGGCGGCTATGTTTTTTGTCGGATCGGCACGAAATGAGCAATCTTTTAAAGGACCTTCCATACATCATTCCTGTAAAGTTTGGTTGAATTTGCTTCATTCGTTTCAGAGGAGAAGAAAAAAAATGTGAAAAGCTAATGGACGGACGGACGATGGACGCCAAGTGATGGCAATAGCTCACAATGACCCTTTGGGTCAGGTAGCCTTTGGGTCAGGTGAGCTAAAAATAGTAATGGGATGTTACTTACCGAATGTCAAATCATGCTGCATGATGGTACTCTCAGGTATGTAGTTTTTTTTACCATGGACCACTTGATCTTTTACTGATTAGCTCACCTGACCCGAAGGGTCATGTGCGGTATTGCCATCACTTGACGTCTGTCGTCCGTCCGTCCGTCGTAAACTTTTTCAAAAATCTTCTCCTCTGAGACCGCTGAGCCAATTCTAACAAAACTTGGCCTGAATTATTACCAGGGTATCCTGTTTCAAAATTGTGCCCAGTGAGTCCGAGGACCAAACAACATGGCTGCCGTTACTAAAAATAGCACATAAGGGTAAATTGATGTTTTATTGCAAACAACTCAAAAACCGTTACAGATATAAAAAAAATCTGACATGGTGTAAAAATGATCAGCATGACGAGATCTACTTACCCTGCGGTTTTTAAGAAAATCTGATATCCCGTTTTGGAGTTATTGCCCTTTTTCCTAAAATTTTTCAAAATTTTGATATCTTCTAATTTTATTAAAGAAACTATACAGATAGAGGTCAGCTTTTTATTCAAAAAATGATCAGCATATCAAGATCTACCTGAAGAAAATCTGAATACAGATAGAGGAGTTATTGCACTTTATTGGTCAAATTTTCGTAATTTTATACATTAAGCCCTATATTCCAAGAAACGATTCGAAAAGAGGTTAGAGGATTTAAATGCAAAAATGTTCAGTATGTCAAGGACTTCATTTTTAGCCGAGTTGCGACAAAGTGGAACTTAAAAAAATGATTAATGGTGTCTGGGCATCCGGGTGTCTGGGCGTCAACTGACGGTTTCCACATGATGTCTTGAGAACCACATGTCATATGTAAATGAAACTTTGTACATACATGACTTATGATTAGAGGAGGAACCCTATTGATTTTGAGGTTTATGCGACAAAGGTCAAGTTCCCAATCTGCAAAAAATAAAACAAAATTAATCAGAAGTCAAGCCTTAAATCATATATTTGGTATTATTTGATAACAAAAATAGCTAAAAAGAATTATTGATAATACAAGAGTACTCTTTATATTATTAGAAGATGTACAATTCATTTAATAGTTCTTATTTAGTACACCAACACACTTTTTTGTGTGTCATTACTTAAAACCCTTAAAAACAAGATATAATGAAAAGGATTCAATATTTCTAAAAGTCTTCTGCAATGTCCAATTCGAATAAAATCTTCAGATGAAAAAAATACATTTGTATATTCTGTTTTTTTTTTTTGTTTTGTTTGTTTGTTTGTTTGTTTTTTTTTTTTTTTTTGTTTTTTGTTTTTTGTTTTTTTGTTTTTTGTTTTTTTTTAATTGTAAATGTCCTGAAAATTAAAGATTGATTATTTTTTTAGCAATATGAATTGCCTAGATAATAAGGGGAACCCATGTCCAATTTTTTTCTGAACGGTGGTCTAAAATGGGTTGTAATGGATGACGGAGTTTTCAATTTCCATGGAAACCGAACCAGAACACAGAATCTTTGAAAAAATGTAATCTGCTACAAATTTTTCTTCATAATTCCAGAAATATGTATAAACTTGATTATAAGTTGAACCCCTGCCAATTTTTTTATTTTTTTATTTTTTTATATTTATTTTTTTATTTTATTTATTTATTTTTTTTTTTATGTCAGCAATACGCATTACTTGGATTATAAGGGGAACCCCTGCCCAGTTTTTTTGAATGGTAGTCTGAAGTGGGTTGTAATGGTAAGTGGAGCTTTCAGTTCCCATGGAAACAAAACCAGAACACTGAATCTTTGAACAAATGTATTCTGCTATATATTTTCTTCACAATTTCAGAAATATGTATAAACTGCAAAATAAGGGGAACCCATGTCGAATTTCGTTTTTGAAGGAGAGACTTGGAATGTTTTGATTTCAGCAATATGTATTACCTAGATAAGGGGAACCCCTGCCCAAATTTTTTTTGAATGGTGGTCTGAAATGGGTTGTAAAGGACAGTGGAGCTTAAAATTATTATGGAAATCACTGAACTTCTTTCCCAATTGGAACCATACCTTGTCCCCATTGAAGAATGTGTCTGGTAAGTCCGCATCTATTCCAAGATGGCCGCAAGCAGGGGACATAGTTAAAATTGGACCTTATAGGGAAAGAAAATTCAAAGACCTTCTTCTCTGAAACTATTTGGTCAGTTGGAATTAAACTTGGTCACGATAGGCCTTTAGTGATCTTGTTAAAAAAATATGTCTGACAAGTCTGCACCTCATCCATGATGACCGTCAGCGGGGAAAATAGTTAAATATTGGACCCTATGGGGAAAACACGTTAAAAGATCTTCTCCTTTGAAACTTCTAGAACATGAGACACTTTAACATTGAGGTAATTTCGGCTGCAGTTCATGTCAGCCATGGATCAGGTGAGCTATACAGACTCTTGAGAACCTCTAGTTTTTGTTTCTGAATTCTTTTTTGTTTGTTGTTTTGTTTTGTTTTTATACCCAGCGGGATAGTATATACTGATCATGGTATCCTTCTGTCCGTAGGCAATAGGGTACTTACTTTGTGGCGAAAACGCCTAGACCACTCGATGAAGTTCATGGAAACTTTCACGGAACGTTTTGTAAATATTTGCATTGTGAACCAACTGATTGAAAAAAAAAATATCTGTTTTTTTTATTATTTTGTTATTATTGGAATCAAATGGGGGGAGTGGGGTAAATTTTATATAAGCATTGACCACAGTTTTTCTTAAGTGTGTTTTTTATTATCATTATTGTTTTTAGCTCACCTGGCTATGCCAGGGTGAGTTATTGCCATCACTTGGCGTCCGTCGTCCGCCCGTCGTTAGCTCACTTTCAAAAATCTTCTTCTCTGAAACCACTCAGTCAAATGGAACCAAACTTTAAGTGAATCATCACTAGGTATCTAGTTTTAAATTTATTATTTTGTATGTCTTAGGTCAAACAACATGACTGCCGTTACTAAAAATAGAACACAGGGGTAAATTACAGTTTTTGGCAAATAACTCAAAAACCGTTACAGATATCAAAAATCTGACTGAGTAAAAATGATCAGCACGAGAAGATCTACTCATGCCGAAATTTTGAAGAAAATCTGATGACCCGTCTTTGAGTTATTGCCCTTTTTCCGTAAAATTTTCAAAATTTTGTTTTTTATTTTTTATGTAAAAAACTATAACAGATAGAGGTTAAGTTTAAATTGCAAAAATGTTCAGCATGTAAAGATCTACCCACATGGATATTTTGAAGAAAATCCAAGTACCTATATATGAGTTGTGGTCCTATATTGGTCAAATTTTTCGTGATTTTTTACATTTTGTCCTATATTTCAAAAACGCTTTGAGATAAAGGTCAAGTTTAAATTGCAAAAATGTTCAGCATGTTAAGGAACACATTCAAGTTTTCCGACCGCTTCCAAGATGGCCGCCAACGGGGAACTTAGTTTACTGTTTGACCTAATGGGAAAATTCATACAAAGAACTTCTTCTTGAGAACCATGGAATGGATTTGAATCAAACTGGGCATGAATGATGCTTATGAGGTACTGACCAAGTGTTGTTACTTTGGTGCCGATCCATCATCCAACATGGCCGCCAAGGGGAATCTTAATTTTAACATTGGACCCTATGGGAAAATGCATACAAAGAACTTCTTCTTTAGAACCACTGAATGGATTTGAACCAAACTTGGCATGAATGATGTTTATGAGGTCCTGACCAGGTGTTATTACTTTGGTGCCAATCTGTCATCTTACATGACCGACAGCATTGGACCCTATGGGAAATGCACACAAAGATCTTTTAGAGAACTGCTGAATGGATTTAAATCAAACATGACATGAATGATGCCTGTCAGATGCTGACCAAGCGTCATCAGCTGTGAACTTAATTTAACAAAAGATCTCCTTCTAGAGAACTGCTTAATAGATTTAATCATAACTTTGCTTATGAGAAGCTGACCAAGTGTTGTTACTTTAGTTCTGATCCATCATCCAACATGGCTGCCAGCAATGAATTGGACCCTAAGGGTAAATGCATACAAAGATATCATGGAAACCCATTGAATGGATTCAACTTAAACATTGCATAAATGAAACTTCTGAGATTTTTACCAAGCTTGTTACTTTGGCGCTGATCCGTCTTCCGACATGGCCACCAGTAGCAAAACTTAGTTTAACATTGGACCCAGTGGGAAATGCATAAAAAGATCTTCTCCTCTGAAACTGCTTGAACAATTTCAGTAGAATTTTGATATGATAGTCCTTACCCTCTGTTACCCTATTCAAAGTTTTATGTTAAATAGCTGCCAGCAGGGAACGTAGATTAAAATAGGCCCCTTAAGTTTGGAAACTGCATTCAAAAATCTTCTCTGAAACTTCTTGAGCTATTTTAATTAAATTTGATAAAAATGTTCTGATTTTTATGTACATACACCACCAAAGATGGACCATCAATTGGGAATTATAGTGCTGCAGGACCCAGGTGAGCGATACAGGCTCTTGAGAGCCTCTTATTTGCATATTTGTTTTTTGTTGTTTTTTTTTTTTTGTTTTTTGCGATGATGTTGATGATATTGTTTTTCTTATGAAGTTATGTTTTATCATTTCGATAGACCATGGTGTGATTAGTTTTGCTTTATAAACCATGACTTTGATGTAAGTAGTTTTGCTATATAGAACGTGACTTTGATCTCTTCATGTAGGTTTGTTCTGCAACATAGACCATGACTTTACTGTTTGCGTGTATATTGTTTGCTATTTGGTCCACGACTGTTATCCCCTCGCGTATGGAAGTAGTACAATATGGACCATGATTTTGATTACTTCAAGTAAGTATATTTTGTATTTTGGACAATGATTTTGATCCCTTTATGTAGGTATCTTTTGTACTGCATGTGTTGGGGGTTGTTTCTTTCATGTAGATAATGTAATTTTTGCCATACGAATCATGACCTTGTGCACTATTTATTAAAAGAAATTGGGATTTTATATTTTCAAACCACTGCTGTTGGACCAGGAGACCTCTTCTAGAATATTCACCAGCCGGTAGTCCGAGTTGTTTACTTTGCGTTGTTTAGAGATTACCGATTTTATCAAAATTCTAACGCGTTGAAAATACAGAGGATCCTATTGCGTGCACCTAGTGGCTGTGGTTGGTCATGAATTTTGCCTTCTATTTCGATATTTTTGCTGATCCGATTTTATTTAGAAACATGCAATATCTAAATTTTTGTAATTTTTTGTAAATTTTCAACAAAAAAAAAAAGAAACTAAGTCTCTGGCCTTGACTGATTTTTGCCAATTACATGTAGATCATATAGTGGCCATTTGTTCTCCATCAGTTTTTAAACAGAGTTCGAATTATGATCTTCCAAGCGTTTTTATTTTTTCTACACTGAAGAGACA
The DNA here is from genome assembly GCA_002080025.1 of Modiolus philippinarum. Classification (NCBI taxonomy): domain Eukaryota; kingdom Metazoa; phylum Mollusca; class Bivalvia; order Mytilida; family Modiolidae; genus Modiolus; species Modiolus philippinarum. The sequence goes on from MJUU01002475.1 coordinate 238,055, forward strand.
TAAGTTACTGGGGACACTAAATTTACAATAAGTTTGGCATTAAGATATTTGTTTCCACTAGATCGATGCCTCTGCTGGTGGACTGTAGTCCCCGAGGGTATTCACAAGCCAGGTAGTCAGTACTTCGGTGCTGATCCGAGAGCCGATTTTATTTGAAATCTTGCAACATCTAATGTTTTGTAATTTTCTTGCAAACTTGAAAGTAAGCAAAGCCTTGTCCTTAGCTGATTCTGGCTTTTCATTTAGATCATATTGGTTGATTGTTCTCCATCGGGCATTAAACATCTTTGGGTTTCTGGTATACCGAACGTTTTGATTTTATGTGCAATAAAAAGACATATATGTTGTAGAAATAACTGAATACCGAACTTTTTGCGAATTTAATTTCTGCAAATGGCCATTTAGACAACTTATGTCTCATCAGTGCAGATAAAATCTAAACATTTTGAAAACCATTAACTCAAAGATGTTTAAAAAACTGATAGAGAGCAAGCAAGCAATACGACCTAGTAAATGGAATCCAAAGTCGGGTAAGAACATGGCCTCGCATGGGGGAGATGCTCCTTAGTAGTTATCAACAAAAATTACAAAAGTTTAGAAATGGTCATATGCAGAAACTACAAAATTTGTAGAAATTGTCATATAAATTCACAGTAAGTTTGATGTTTAGTTATTTGTTACCACTGGGTCGGCGCTTCTTCTGGTGGACTGTTAGTTCCAGAGGGTATTCACAAGACTAGCTTTCAGTACTTCGAGTTCAGATTTTATCTACTTTGACGAGATATAATTTGTCGAAATTGCTATATGCAAACACTACATTTACATAAGTTCCGTTTTTAGTTATTTAGCAACACGTATTTCTTATGAATAACTAAATACCGAAGTAACTGTGAATTTAATTTCTGCATATGCGCATTTTGACAACTTATGTCTCTTCTGTGCAGATAAAATCTAAACGTTTTGAAAACCATTAACTCAAAGATGTTTAAAAACTGATAGAGAGCAAGTAACCAATACGACCTAAATGGAATAAAAAATCAGTTAAGAACAGAGCCTCGCATGACGGAGATGCTCCTTAGATATCAACAAAATTTACAAAAGTTTAGAAATGGTCATATGCAGAAACTGCAAAATTTGTAGAAAGTGTCATATGAAGAAATTAAATTCACAGTAAGTTCGGTGTTAAGTTATTTGTTACCACTGGGTCGATGCTTCTTCTGGTGGACTGTTAGTTCCCGAGGGTATTCAGAGGCCTAGCTTTCAGTACTTCAGTTCAGATTTTATCTACTTTGAAGAGATATAAGTTGTCGAAATTGCTATATGCAAACACTACATTTACATAAGTTCGGTTTTTAGTTATTTAGCAACACAATATGAATTGATGAAAGGTCAGTCCTAAAACATGCGTACAGCATAAAAGTATTAACTGTTTATAATTCAACCTGGTTATTTTTGTATCTTGATCAACGAGACTGATTTTCTTTAAGAACTTGTTAAAAAATTCTAGATCCTTTAGTCTCAATTATAGATCTACATTGATGAGGTTTTTCTATAAATAATGCGTCGTTTGCTAAATGGATCACATCAATCTATCCTTATTTGAAACAACAGAAATACCTAGATCTACATCGTTTTCGGACTCACACCAATGGTCATATCAGTGCTAAAATTTTTAACAAAAGGGACAACTTTAATTTCAATATTATCAATTTTCCCTATATGAAAAGTAGTGTTCCTTATTTTTTTGCTTAAGGAATACCTTTTCAATTTCGGCTTTTGCTGTGATTTTGTCATAACCCAAGACCGCGAATGAAAAGGTAAAATAAATCGGGATCACTGGAAGCTCTAATATTGGATCCTTTTGTAGAAAGCATTTGCAGACTGATATTTAATGTGCAAAATTCCCATATGCCGTACCAAAATGTTTGTTTCTCATTCTCCACAAAATGTCTACCAATGCTATAAATAATACTGCTTATTTGACATAATAACGTAACAATATTTTTCTGTATCACGTGACCATTGTTTAAAAGAAATCCGATTGCTATTCTAAATGCAGACCTATCAATATTAATAAATACTATGCTTTCAAATTAACTGTCATGTTCATTTCTCATACCAGATATAAATGAACCGATTGTCTAATCTAAAAATAAACATTTACCATCATGATGGTATAATATCAGAGACATCTAATAATAGTGTTGTTACACGTGTTGAGCAAACAATTTATAACGTAGTTTTGATCAGGCGTATGGATATATTTACGCAAGCTGGAAGAAAACAGATGGCGGTTATATTGCCATTAATGCAAAATATTACATGTGCTACACATATCAAGAACGTGCCATTGCGACAATTACTGCGTTGCTTTTCCATAGACACATTACGTGTAGCACCATTGCAGAAATCGAATTATGTAATTTTATACTCCTGCTTACTTTAAATGAATACTTATGTATTTGCTAACAAGGCGACAAAAAGTTAATTTTCAGACATATCTGAATGTTGATACTATGTATACAATGCTTAGCAATTTAATAATTCCAGAGCAATATGTACACCAATACTCATGTTCATTTACTCCATATCCTTTCGTAAAACATTATACTAATCTGCACTGAAGAGACATAAGTTGTCGAAATGCGCATAAGCAGGAAGTAAACTCACAGTAATTTGATATTTTGTTATTTGTGACATACTGAATCATTAAACTGAATGGTCTTAAAAACTTAATCTATGTCTGTAAAATATAAATGAACAAATATCTGAAACAACCATTCTAAAAGGCGCCTTTTCAATATCTAGAATATAATATATATTAACAGATTAATGTATGAAGCCTTAATGAATAAACATAAGTGGAAGATTCTATTTTAATGTCGGGATTACCGCATTTCCAGACATATTTTTTTTGTTTGTTTTTGTTTTTGTTTAATTTGATGGTCTTTAAGACGGTTAAAGAATGTTCAGAGAATGAAATTGAATCAAAGTGCTTCGTAAGAAAAGTGAAGGTTAAAATGCCTTTGGGCTAGGCGGTTAGGCGTTTTTCCACCCCATAACTTGCGAAGCAATTTAATTCAATTATTTACTCTGAAACCTATTTTTATTATAACTTACAGTAACACTTTGATGCCATCAAAACGAAAACCAAATACGACTTAAATTAGAATGCTTACTCTTTGAAATAGACAAATGTGTTTGGTTTCTTCCAGACTTTACATTTACTATTTATAATTCCAGAATTGAAGTCACCAAAAAATGACAAATCAGCTGAATAAATTTAATTTTGCTCATTAAAATTATGTCTTATGCCTATTCATATTTGCATCTGTCTTTTTGTGGTTATTTCTCCAACACGCTTACAGGATTTCAAGCTTAACCCTTATCGAATTCTTTTACCTATAATTTGCTATCATGTCAACAAGCTGAAGATTTCACATAATGTATCATTTAACAAAGAAAATGACAACTATTTACAATCTTAAAATGTTATAGTTGAAATATGCATAAATTAGCATACCTAATGGCTTTGCTTTCGAATGTACTTAAATTATCTTTTTTTCTCTAAAATACACCTGAATGGATGGCAAGATAACTCAAATGATAAATTTTACGTTACAAACTGTAAAGATCTACTAGACATCTTCTAGTTCATTATCACTCTGCAACTTGATTTCTTCTCACTTACACAACCATTCCTTATAAACAACTGTAATCTCGGCTAAAAGATTTAATTAATAGATTTTTCTCCCGTAAGAAAATTTAACAAAGTACATTGAAGGGGCATACTTTGTGTAATACAACTGCGAATTCGAGAAAAAATATACAAAGGAAAAAGTGATTAAAATGTAAAAGTTTACAATCCAAAATACATTATTCCAGTTTGGAGATCTCTTTCTCATCAGACAATTGCAATTCAAATAGACACAAAATGTGCACCTCTTTTAACCGATCTATTTCTCCCCTCATAGGAGGCTGAATTCATCGAAGGGCTTCTTAAAAATTAAGGTAGAAAACTAGCCTATTCCTTAATTTCAGCTATCGTTACATAGGTAATATTATGTCTCTAACAACCCCCGCTTTGGTGATTTTCTTCGTCTTATCTACCCAGAGGGCCTCGAAATGAAGGATTCTGCAGAAATTCCACACGGCCTCATTCCTTGAACTTGATCTTAAAATTGACAATGAGGGCATACTGCAAACAAAGCTGTATGACAAACTCGATGAAAAAAAGACACAACATTCAAATCCCAGAAATTTACAATGTGAACTATACTCCTTTTCTTGATCTTGATATATCAATAAAATAAGGAAAGTTAAACACTAAAGTTTATAATAAAAGGGATGATTTCACCTTCCCTATATTCAGTGTTCCCCGTCGCGACGGCAATGTTCCATTAGCCCCTTCTAAAGGGGTCTACATTTCACAACTTGTTCGATATGCACGAGTATGTAGTGATGTTTCTGACTTCAACGACCGAAATCTTTGTCTCACTGAAAAACTTCTGCATCAAGGGTTTAGATATCATAAATTGATAAAAACATTCTCTAAATTGTATTATAGATACATTGACTTATTAAGAAAATTTGGTTCTAAATGCAGGGCTCTTATATAACAGGGCATTTCACATCCAAACTTCTATGGAAATATCATTTAAAAAGTGCATAACTTCAAAAATTTTCCTTTCAAACTTATTAGTCCGTTGAACAAACTTATTCATAAAGGATATAAATACAGCATTGTTGTTAAATCTTTACTTCCGGTTTTTGTCAGCAAAAATATTGATCAGCTACTAAATGCTTTACACCATAATTAAATTTAAACGATTTTTCATATTGGCAGAATTTGGCATTGCACAATATCATGGTCTTCTTATATAATTGATGATGTTGTTATACGAATCTATTTAGAAGTATTTCAATTGAAGTTTCATATGTAAGAAGGCTTGAAATAATAGTCAACGGAAAGTATGTCCTTAAGTAGCTGTCAGTAACTGTGAGCATTTGTCCGGACAGTACCTGCGTGTTTTGTCTTCATGTACTTCATTGTAAGGGTACTCGTCTTGTTAGGTTGGACTTTTCTAGGTTGATTTTTACTGTGAGTCTTTTTGTTGATTTACTTTTCAACCATTCACCACATATAGGGGGGGGTGGATCCAAGAAATCAAGTTTAATTTTTGCGCCTGTCCCAAGTCAGGAATATCTTGGTCATTGGCTTGTCCTTGTCTTCTTATAAAATTTAAGTTTCTTGACTTTCGGGTTGTTGGGTGTGGTTTGTTTCCATTGATTTATTCGCTTTTTTACCCTTTTGGGGGCCGTTTATGGCTTGCCATATGGTGTGATGTTCCTTACTGTATTGAAGACCATACGGTGACCCCTAGATGCTTTGTTTGTGTCGTTTTAAGGTAGGTGAGAACCGAACCGTCAACCTGGATATGGGATGTTGTCTCCTTGACATTTACCCCATTTCCTCTCTTTTTCATATAAAATGGAGTGACAGCTGGTGCTTCGGAAGGATAAGAATGACATGCTCTATGAACAGCATATTTCACATAATAAGCAAAGCATGCTTCCAGTTGCCGAATAGGGGCGATATATCTTATAATTTCTGATAATGTTTTTTGGAATAATCTAAATAATTCGTCGAACATTCCCTTTCCGTAATCTGTTACACCTGATATATTCAAAACTCACTGAATACTACAAGGGATATCGGAAATTAACCCACTGAACATGAACATTGGATTATGACTTTGGTCTGGGAAATTAAACGTTCTGTGTCAAGCCCTAATATCTATTTGCAGTTCTGTTTAAAATCAGCTTTTGAGATAGCAAATATAAAATATCAGCACGGATCTGTCAATTGAGGACATTATGTTTGAATGCCTATAATGTACCAGTGTACCAAAACGAACGATATACTTAATGTTATTCCAGTCCTGCTGTTTTAAAATAACTTGAATGCAAAATATTAATGGCTTGAAAAATTTTCAAAATTATTCGCCATCAAGACCGTTTTTGGAATATACCTTTCCAAATTATTTGAATGAGAGGTTACTCCTTGAAACACGTGTACAGCTTAGCAATTTTTTATATAAATTTTTGCAAGTCGACAATGTATTCTTTTTTTTCGAACAATAATTCAGCTGTGATGAAGATTAAGCTTTTGATTTACTGTTATTGAAAAGAAATGGGATTTTTTTTCAGCGTGAAATCATTTTCTCAATCTATTTATCATATGAACTAAAAAAAAATGAAAAATAAATCTTCTTGCAAAAAATTACCCTCTCATAGTATCTGCAAAAGTAAATATTTTACACCAGTATAAGACGAAGAAGAAATACTTTATAGTCGAACAACAGTGGTATGACACTGTTTTTGGTACACCTTTGTCCTCGACCCTCTGTCATAATGACATATGTTTACATAATTTGTTAAGATATAGAAATATGAATTGTAACGGTTGAAGAATGTCTAAATTTACATATTTCAAATACATCGTATTATGTACATCATAATACACATGCGCAATTGAGATGTCTCTTTAAAGGTATGCAATTTGTTGTTTTCATGTACATTACATATTGTTAGCTGTACAAATGTGAAAAGAAATCATCATTTCATTTTTCATGGCTTCGGCAAAAAATCATTTTTATAATACGATGAAACACTGAAACTTATAGAGAATGTCCGTAACAAACTTTTAGTCAATAGGAAAAATAAAGATGAATTAGTAATATGTCAAACTTGTGGATCTGTTAATTTAAGAAATCCAAATGTAACTGTCGTTTGTAGAACTCATCAGTATTTTGATCTCTTTAACGGGTCGGCTTTAATATGGGACTTTTGCGAAAAAAGCTGTTCAAAACAGAAAAGAATATCATTTAAAGCTTACATTTGGGTTCTTGAAATTCAAAAAGAAAAAAAAACTAGCGTTGTAAAATAATGATAAAATATGTGTTCGATTGGTCTGTACGAGTGTCAGTATATGAGCACATTTAAAGGCATTATTGTCACAATAACGAATGAATCATCAAAATCATATATATATATATATATATATATATATATATATATATATATATATTCATATTCTAATGTTGTTTTGAAAAGATGGACGAGTAGAATTTTTAGAAACTTGAAAAACAATTTGTGAATAGCAAGTCTGGTTGACGAAATTATACTTTTACATATACACATCATTTGTCAACATTAAATGCACGGAGTAAATGAGATAAACTGAGAATGCTGAGAATGCTTCAGTAACAAAACTGAACCGGAAACGAAATATTTATAAATTTAAAGCGCATCGTTACTATTAATACCGCTTTCTTTTGCTTCGAAGAAGCAGGTACTACCTGTTCATCGTTTTCCCTTCGTTTTGGATTTTTTTTACATTTTCTGCGGTGATCCAATAGTGACAGACTATAATTACAAACAATAGAATACAGTAAACACCTACAATGACCGAAAACCACAATCATAAGCGAACTGCTCTAAAGAAACAAAAATAAAAGACAAGAGATAAACATAAATAACGATAGGAACTCCGGATAGTCGGACTTGGTACCGGCACTAGCAAAAGTAAGCGGTAGGGTTAAACCGGTAATTTCCCCTTTCTGTATTCCGTTTCCATATACTATAATAAACATATAAATAAAACCCAATACAGATAGACTACTAACTCTAGGACAACTATCTTGAAAAAGAAAAGTATTCAACAAAACGTAATTTAAAGTTGGATCAAACAGTGCTGGCCGCTTAACTGAGGGCTACCTCAAGGAACCTAGTCTGCTGTTAAAACACTGTCGCACTACAGAATGAAATCAAACTCAAACAATCCGAAGAGTTTGATAAAGAGTTGTAATGTATTACGTTTTTTTATCAGTGTCTTGCTATAACAAATAAATAAATCGAGGATGAGATATGTCCCTTTAAATAAGCTCTTTGCGAGTCACGTCATGAATTAAGATACTAGTATCAAATGTTCTTATCTTCTGTAAAACTTCTTAAAAAATGTTTAATCTATGAAATTTTAAGAAATTTATGACATCTAAAAAGATTGGGTGTGAGAGTAAGGTTACACTCAATGACATCGTCAAGGGTAGAACAAACCAGAGCAAATTGTTCAAGTTGAGATATGTATATATACTTCCTGTAGGATAAAACTAGAGGAACGTCGCCGTCAAGAAAAGGGATATTAGTTATAGTGAAATTAATAAAAATAATTCCTTTCATCATAAATCTTAGTCTTTTTTTTAACCAGAGTCAATGATGATACTTAGATCCAGAAAGGGTAATGTTTAGAATCATTGTTTGCTTTATTAGATTTCAGATTTTGTGGGTAAATGGGGGTAATCACAAAATTAGCGAACAGAGTGGTCAAGAGCCGAAGTCCACGAGACACAAAGACAAATCAGGTGGAAAACACACGCAAAATTGCCGACTGCAATGGTCCTGACTTGGTATAGGCGTTTCAAAAGACATGGTGGGTACAACCGGTTTTATGGCTAGCCAACCTCCCCTACCATTGCGGTAGTGTCCGGTAGCAACTCAACAGCCATTGCCATTGAAAGGTCATAGACAGTTAAAAGAAATGGCCATTCCAGTATAAAGTAAAGAAAAAATCTTGAATCAGAAACCTTTTTTTTTCCATATAATGATTACATAATCTGACTACAGGCTCAGATACTGAGCCTGTATCGCTCATCTAACAAAGATGCTTCTAAGCCATGCCAATGCTGATTACCAAAAATGTTGGACTATATGGTCTAATGTTAAGCTTTGTTTTCTACTGGCATCCAGGTTTTTGTCAGATTTTATTGAATTAAGTAGTCTTTGTTAAGATCTGTCTATAAATTACTTCCATACATTTAAGTTAAATTTGCTTCAATAGTTTCAGAGTAGATTATGAAAATGATAGGATCGTATGTTGAACTAAGTTCCATGCTTGCCACTGTGTTTTTTATCGGATCAGAACAAAATGAGCAATCTTAGTTATGGATCTTCCATACACGATTCCTGTAATTTTGGTTGAATTTAGCTTCATTGGTTTTAGAGGAAAAGATGAAAATGTGATTTTACCATAGCGTCCAATGTAAAACTATGTTCCGTGCAGGCGGCCATGTTTTTATCGGATCCAAACAAAATGAGAAAATTTTTTAAAAAAATCGTTGTTGAGGACCTTCAGTATATCATTCCTGTAAAGTTTGGTTGAATTTGCTTCAGTGATTTCAGAGGAGAAAATTAAAATGTGATGTTTTCCATAGGGTGCAATGTTAAACCTAAGTTCCGCGTTGGCGGTCATGTTCTTTATCGGATCGGAACGAAATCAGCAGTATATGTAAAGGACCTTCCATACATCATTTATGTAATGTTTGGTGGAATTTGCTTCAGTGGTTTCAGACGAGAAGATAAAAATGTGAAAAGTTAACGGACCGACAACGGAAGACGGACACCAAGTGATGGCAATAGCTCACACTGTCCCTATCGGTCAGGTGAGTTAAAAATTTATAATTGTCGATAGTAAGGAAATGGTCAATATAACTTATGTTGCCAAGGTTGTCTAAGAGTTGTATATTCGCATGCAAATTATATGCAATGAGATTGAAAGGGTTTTTCGTCATAAAAATTGGAGGAAGACATTCCAGTGGAAATTAAATCAGTCAGAACTATTTTTCCCCACTTCTATAAAAGTTCCAAGTACCATGGACATACCATACCATTCATATGCGCCGATTTACTCTTCATCGTATCTTCTTCGTTTGACCCGTGGCCATTTTGAATTTTACATTGGCACGTGATAAAGTAACATTTGAAATCTGATTCGAGTACATGTAATTATATTCAAATATCCGTATTTTTACTGGAAACTGTTTAGTAAGAAAATGTATGTTTTCGGTGTACGGTTAAACTCTATTTTATTACATCTTTTAAACGGCCCCATATTCTGTCTCAAACGAACAACAGCAAAAAAAAAAAAAAAAAAAAAAAAAAAAAAAAAAAAAAAAAAAAAGAAAATAAAACCAAGGTCGAAACAGAAACGATAAATGATACATAGGTAATATATGCACCATAGAGGCAGGAGAATTCGGCCTATATCAATTTTTAGTTATTAATATTATTGAAAAATAACCAATTTGGAACGCTACAAAATATATTAATCCAACTTTCGCAAGTTTCTACTTTGATAAAGGTGCCCAACCGATTAAGGACCTTTCTATTTCTATTTTTCTTATAACAAAAACTTTCTTGATGAGAAAGAGAAATAAGTCAAAAGTGTAGCATTATTTGAGTTAGTGTGGTTGTTCTAAAAACGCATGTCGTATAAGAAGTAGTCTTTCGCTTCGGCTCATTGAGTCATATACATAGCATCGGTAGCCGTGTGGTCTAGGGCGCTGGACTTAGGGCAAGCAATGTAGCTGAAGATGGTTCAAATCCAGAGGCGTTAACTACCAAAAATTTGCTGATGCATATTTGCAGATCTAACAATGTTGGGCTGATTTTCATACGTATATATATATATATATATATTGCATTTTAGCATAACCAAAAACCTGTCTGCTAATCTTTCTGATCGTCCACAATCACTAGAACCACTTAAAACAACATTTTGACATATCGTTCAATACTTTTTATTAACAATGATTTACAGTTGTCAATTATAACAGACGTCTTTGTAAATTCACTATCAATACACTTTAGAAGGAATACACATTATGTAATTTTATCTTTACTTTGAACAACTGTCTGTCATATTCTTGTGCCCTTCATAGACATCTCATATATCAATATAGTCTCGCGAGATCTCTGACAACTGTAAGTATGTCAAACATGCAAATTGATCATTTGAATAAAAATCAATAAAACAATATTACAGTAACAGAACGTCAAAAGAAGACTTTTTGAAAAGAATTAAAATAAAGCTAGAGATCAGACAATTCAAAGACTATCATAGCAGCGTAGTAAAACTAAGTAATGGATCAACGTTTTTATTGTTGTTCTAAATCTTGAAGGCTTTCGCATTCAGAAAGTGGGATCGCCAGCATACATAAAATAAACTACTCACATGTACAACTTCTGTCATCCGTTGCCCGACAAAAAGATCAACAGAAGTCATAAAGATAATCACAGGACACTCATCGAGCCAATTATAAACAGGTGGTCAGAATAACATTTGGAAATTACCAAAAAATAAGTGCAAAATTTTGAAAAATTATTGTTTTCCATGTAAGAAAGTATATCAAGAACAAGTAAACCATAACTGAAATATACATAGAACATACGCCTCTCTAAGTAAGTATACTTACTAGAAGGTTAATGGGAGATTTGTATAAAAAGTACAATGATAATGGCAGTACTTAGCGACATATTATCTTCTCATCTTTGTTTTTTCCTCAGGTTGATAAAAATATGAGTAAAAAATAATCAGAACTCTAAGACAAGATAAATGCAAGAAAAATCATGCCTTACTATGGCCTGATAATGCACATGTAAAAAATGGATAACAGGAAACACCTACAATGGCTGAATCTGCTTTTGAACTACACATGAAGATCACGAATTAAACAAAAGACAAACGTAGACAACGACAGGAACTCGGGACAGCCGGACTTGGTACCGGCACTAGCAAAAGCCAGCGGTAGGGTTAAACCGGTTTATGGGTATCCAAACCTTCCCTTTATCTGTCCCGTTACTTATAGTATAATAAACATATCAATAAAACCCAATAAAGGTAGACTACTAACTCCAAAATCTTGAAAGGAAAGAAATAAACAATACGTAATTTTGAAAAATGGGTCCAGGGGTGCTCGCCGCTAAACTGCTGGCTAGCTCAAGGCGCCTAGTCTGCTGGTAGCACATTGTCGCCCTACGGAAGAAAAATCAAACTCAAAACTTCCCGAAGGGTTTGGTCAAGAATCATCATAAAGTTCAGTAGACATCGGCAGTAGTGTGTGTGCAAAATTTCAGGTCATTGGGTCTCAAATCTAATTTAACGGATGCAAGCAGAATATCTTGTCGATATCCCCTATTACGTAAAAAAAGTAAGTTACGTCCAAGCTTTTCCGTACATTTAATTAATTTCTGGCATTTTTACCAACATTTCCGTAAAAGCGAGGACTAGAAATGCCCTGAATAATAAGTTGTTCACTAGTAACGCCATATTTAGACATCAAATTTTCATATCTATTATAAAACTTTTTAAATGTATTCAACAACTTATTTATCTTATGAAATCTGTAACCCTGTTGTAAAAGTTTGGCTGTGATAGTAAGGTTACGGTGTTTAAATCGTCAAGAATAGAACAAACTCGTGCGAATCGTACCAGTTGAGAAATATACACCCCGTAGGATGGAGTTAGAGGGATGTCGCCGTCAAGAAAAGGGAAATTAGTGATAGTGAAATCAAAATCGTCCCGTTTATCATAAATTTTAGTTTTTATTTTACCGGAGTCAATAATGATAGTTTGATCCAGAAAAGGGCAGTATTTAGACCCATTGTTAGCTGTATTTAATTTTAGTTGTTGCGAGTGAATAATGTCTACACAATCTAAAAACTTGGGATTATCAATAGTAAGGATATCGTCAATATACCTGCTGTTATTATTGAAAATAGAAATAAGTTTATCACTGTTTGATATTGTTCCGTTTTGAAGTTTTTTCATGAAGTCTCGTAACAGAAAAGAAAAAGATCTTCAATTAGAGGTGCACAATTTGTACCCATGGATATACCTATGGACTATTGATAAATAGTGTTCCCAAAAGGAACAAAAATATTGTCCAGCAAAAGAAGTTGTTCATGTACACTTTGTATTATTGTGGCTGTAGTGTTCCAGCAGTAGAAAACAAAACGCATGCTTGATCTGATAAATTAAAAAAAACAAAAACAATATTTAATTAGAAACAAAACGACAAAACATATTACCTACAGATAGCCATAATCGATTGCATTTGCAACTTTCCTATTAAAAGAATACGAAATGGTACCAAATCAAAATTAACAACACGAGGCTCAAAGAGCCTTTGTCGCGCAGAACCATTTCTCTGTTATAATCCTAGATACATACACTATATTTCATTATATTTCAGTGATTTTCAGCTAACTTGAGTAATTCAATCCCTCTCCGTATCCGATTCTCTCCCTCTGTGGAATATAACGACTTGATTATTCGGATTAGTTTTCAGCAAGATTTATAAGCACCTCATAATATAGTTAAGGTCTTTTCGGTCTCCAAAGGAAATCCTATTATGTTTTTCGTCTGATTATTTTTATGATTTAAGACGTTCCCAATTCCAACAGAAAAGCTTTTCTGTGTTTATTTTTCTGATTATCATTATTCAGTCTTATTTTCTGACGCATTTTCAAAAAATGTACTAACATATACTTTTGATACTTTGTGATAAAGGCTTTATCGCTAAAAATAGATAGGAATATTATATATGTGTGTAATAATTGAATTGCCATTATGATGTCTTAACTAGGGTTTCTGTATATGAAATAATTTTAATTACGTTTATGTTTTATTATGAAGTAATCATCTAAAACATCAAAACGTTTTCAATACGAAAAATTCACTAATATGAAAGACAGATACGTGAATTGTGAAGCTTTATTTTCCGTCTTGCAGCTTTGTACTGCGATCTTACATGAAACACAAACACTGCTGTTAATATTTCATTAAACTATATGCAGACTGCATACTGTAAACGTGAACATTTTTTATCGCCCATCTTTCAAAATTTTGTTTTAAATACACCGTTTGACATCAAATAGGGCAGGCTGGGACACATGTATTAAATCTACCCTTAAATATAGTATCATTAATTGCTACAAGTTCAATTCTTAACATCAACTTTAAAAAAAAACATCTTTATATGCAAATTTTGTCCAAAATCTGCACCAAGTGTTACAAAAAAATGACCGACTTGATTCTGTCGTTGTTTGAGTTTAATGGCGACGAATTAGCGGGAAAATGGATATTTGTGACAAAACTGTCGATTTATCTTCGAATTCTCAAAATGAGTAATCTATTGTACAACCACGCAAGATGTTTGAAAACGATTAAAAATATCTAGGGAGTTTGGTATCCGTCTGTGTCATCACGTTTCCATTGTTCCTGCGGAAACTAGTGGATTTTGATGCTATCCAATCACAATCAAAATTAGCATCACTGCCATCAGTGTGTAATTCCTAAGGCCTAAGAAAATTCACTTTGCAGGTTTATCTCTTATTGTTTTCTTTAAAAGAAGTAATAAAATTCAAAACTGGCTACATGTATACATTATTGGATGGTGTATACTTCATGTTTAAATCGGCCTTTAATACAATCTGAATCTAACACGGATAGGTGTACGAGATAAGAAAATTTCACACACCCAAGGGCAAAATTAAGGTTGTCTCTGACAAGGCTTCGCCGAGTCAGAGACTACCTAATCTTGCCCGCGGGGGTGTGAGATTTACCTTGTCTAGCATACCTATCCGTGTTTGATTTGTTTTCTCGCCCCGCCAAAACGAACGGACGGTTGCTCATTTTGATATCAGGTTTCCTGTTTCGTACTATCCAGCGTAATAATTGATTTTTGTTGATACTAAATGATTCAAAACATAATAAATTACACAATCGTTTACTTGGCTTACTATGGCTTTTCATACACTGAAATCGTTGACCTGACATTTGACCTTTGTGACGTTTGTTTACTTACATGAGTTACGTCCCCTTAAGGTAAGAGGTACGTAAATAAGCGCCTAGTTCTATCGGTAAACGTTATGAAATTGCTTTAGAATGATCGTAAAAAATGAATTTTAAATTATCGTCGTTTCAAGCTGTATCCTACAGTTTTTCTGAAAAACTGATATTATATTGCCATGTAAATTTCCGATTTATTAATATTAATATCTTATATGGTCATCGAGTTCGTTTTCGTGGTATAGATTGCTGAAAAATGGTTCATCTTTCAAATCACGCCTAAAACATAACAGCTACATGTATATGGTGTGAGGTTCCTCAATGTGTTGAAGACCGTACGGTGACCCCTAGATGCTCGGTTTTGGGTCGTTTTAACCGGGATATGGGATGTTGTCTTCTTCACATTTACCCCATTTCCTTTCTTTTTCATATTTTATATCGACGACGTCGCTATTTTGACGGCGGATGTTATCGAAAGAAATCCATTTTTGGTGTGCATATTCTATGTTCAACTATTTATACCGGCGAAATGAATTCGGTGACCTTATATGAAATTTACACCATTAAAACGGGAATTTCATTGTTTAAAACATTTCATTTTTGTAGGAAAATTGTAGAATACGTTTTCATAAACGCTCAATAAGATTAATATATTATGTTCTATTTCACTCTGCTTAAATGAACATAAATTATTTACTAATTAAAACTCAAATACATGTATATTTAGGAATGAGCTCTCCTAAGAGTAGCATACTTTATTCAGTGACTTTTACATCAATCATTATTCAAGGCAAGGCAAGGGTGGTTGTGATATTCCTTCTAACTATAGACCAATCTCTGTAACATCTTGTCTTAGTAAAATGCTTGAAAAAATCATATTTAAAAACCTATATAATTATGTAACAATTAATAGGATTCTTTCTGATCATCAGTCTGGTTTTAGATCAAAAGATTCAACTGCAAATCAATTGTTAACAATTTATAATGCGATAAAAATTTTGACTTGCGTAAAGAAGTACGATTTATTTTCTTTGATATATCTAAAGCCTTTGATAGAGTATGGCACAAAGGTCTTGTTTATAAACTTCGAAAGTATGGCATCTGTGGTAATGTACTTAAAGGGATTCATAGTTTCTTAAGTGATAGGAAACAAAGAGTAAATGCTGATGGTTACTTCTCTAGATGGAGAACTGTTAATGTTGGAGTTCCGCAAGGATCCACACTTGGTCCCTTTTTGATCCTACTCTTTATAAACGATATTGAAAATGAGGTTAGGAACAAAATAAAAATGTTTGCTGATGAAACATCTCTCTACTGTGTTGTTGATAATCATAACATAGCAGTTGAATCTCTTAATGGGGACTTAGAAAGCATTAATCAGTGGTCAAAAGATTGGGGTGTTAATTTTAATGCAGCAAAAACTAAATCTGTTCTATTTTCACAGAAAAAAATAAAAATTTACCACCATTATATTTTGATGGTAATATATTAGAGAATTCGTCTGTTCATAAACACCTCGGCATAATATTAAGCTCTGATGGAAAATGGAAAAAGCATTTAAATGAAATTTATACTCAAGCTTGTAAAAGAATTAATATATTGCGATTAATGAAACATAAGTTAAATAGAAAATCTCTCGAAAATTATTCATAGGTTTTATTAGAACAATTTTGGAATATGGATTAATTATCTGGGACAACTGTACACAAGAGGAATCTGACTTAATTGACAGTATACAATTAGAAGCAGCAAGAATTATTACAGGTCTTAGAAAGGGTACTTCTCATCAAATTTTATATAGGGAATTGGGATGGGTTCCACTTAAGGAACGTCGAAGGATAAATAAATTAATTCTACTACACAAGATATTTAATGCCCAAACGCCTGAATATCTCTTAGATGAAGTTATTTTATTTGTAAATACAAATGAAAATTATAATCTAAGAAATGTTCGAACATTGGAGCCACCAATTTGTCGTACAAACTCTTATAAAAATAGTTTCCTTCCTAGTGTAATTAGTGAATGGAATAAGTTAGACATGTCAACACAGAATATACAGAGTAGAGAGATGTTTATCAGACAAATTAGTCAAGTTAAGATACTAGTAGTTCCCCCTAATTTTTTACTCCCTTGGACCTAGAAAAATTAATATAATTGTTTGTCAACTTCATAATAATGCAAGTGATCTAAACCACCATAGATTTCTGCTACACTTGTCAGACATTTCATGGTGTGATTGTGGGGATGATGTGGAGGGTAACTTCCACTTTATTTATGCGTGTTCTAAATTCATTCGCCAGAGATATGAGTAATTGTTCACTCAGCTGCGGAGACATGTCAATATAATAAATGAAGATGTCTTGTTGGGTGCTCAAAAAATCTTTCATATGATGAAAATATGGAATTTTTTTCAGCAATTCCAAAAGACATTGAAGATTCTGGGCGGTTTTAACCAGTATTGTAATGCTATATTATATTAATAATGTTATTTGGACAAATACCATAAACCTTAAAATAAATCTAATATAACTTATTAACTTTCATGAACATCAATACTATTTATTAATAGACCATTATATTAATTAACTATTATTATACTTTACTATAGAAACTATGGTAAAAATAATATTGGTATTTCTACAGGTAATAGCGCGTAGGCAAAATAACTGTTCGGGAAAGTGCGCGTAGGCAAAATAACTGTTCGGGAAAATGCGCGTAGGCAAAATAACTAATTTGAATAAGGCGCGCTTTAGCACGTCGAACAAATAACTAGTTATTTCCCTTGTCGTCAACGTAAATGTAAATAAACATGGCTGCCAATCGGTTCGGCTGTAGCACTGACAGGGACAATACGATAATCCAAGATATAAAAAATACCATAAGTACTTAACATTCGTACAGCAGTATGCTCTTTCTACAGATGAAAAGCTCGGAGTTCGATAGTTAAAGTTTTGAAGAAAAAGCCCATAACGATTTTTTCTGTAGACGCCCGTAAAAAAGATCGAAGCACTGGAATTTGCTCCCGATTAAAAAAACATTACATTTATTTCTTTTTTTTTTTATAGTTGACGAATGTGTTGCTTTTCAGGTCGCGAGGAAGTCCCTATAATTTAAGCAAATACTACCTCACCACCCATTACTAAATTCGTTCGTTTTGGTTTATTTAGACATTTGTCATATTGATTTGATATTGATATCATAAAATACCCGTTTTTTTAGTTTTTAGTTCAGTATAATAATACAGTTATGGCCTTTAATCGACTTCGGATAATATCCATAATTATTTAATCTCGAAACGGTTATTTTACCTCGGTCCTACGGACCTCGGAAAAATAACCTTTTCTCGATTAAATAATTATGGATATTACCCTAAATTAAAGGCCATAATTGTATATTATTATACTTTACTAAAGAAACTATGGTAAAAATAATATTGGTATTTCTACAAGCAATGGCGCGCAGGCAAAATAACAGTTTGGGAAAGTGCGCGTAGGCAAAATAACTGTTTGGGAAAGTGGGCGTAGGCAAAATAACTGTTCGGGAAAGTGCGCGTAAGCAAAATAACTAAAATTAATAAGGCGCGCTTTAGCACGTCGAACAAATAACTAGTTATTTCCCTTGTCGTCAACGTAAACGTAAATAAACATGGCTGCCAATCAGTTCGGCTGCAGCACTGACAGGGATATTACGATAATCCCAGATAAAAACAAACACCATAAGTACTCAACATTCGTACAGCAGTATGCTCTTTCTACAGATGAAAAGCTCGGAGTTCGATAGTTAAAGTTTTGAAGAAAAAGCTCATAACGATTTTTTTCTGTGGACGCCCGTAAAAAGGATCGAAGCACTGGAACTTGCTCTCGATTAAAAAAAACATTACATTTATTTCTTTTCTTTATAGTTGATTAATGTGTTGTTTTTGAGGTCGTGAGGAAGTCCCTGTGATGTAAGCAAATACCAACTCACTATCC